>WYDI02019313.1:5879-32247 GCA_009867235.2 Psittacus erithacus | reverse complement strand
GGGGGTTGAGGCGGGGGGTGGGGGGAGGGAGGAAGAGAGGGAGGGAAGAAGTAAGGGAGGGGGTGGGGAGCGGCGGCGCAGCGCAGGGCGGGCGCGGCGGGTGGCGGGGCTGGGCTGGCCGAACACTGCGCGCCGGCGGCTGACGGGGCAGAGCGCACGACGCCGCCTACGCGCGAGCTGCAACCTCCTACCGTCGTCGCCGCCAGCACAGGAGGGGGGCCAAGACGTCTCTCCAACGGGGGGCTAGCGCAGGACCGCGTCAGGCGTCCAAAAGAAGGAAGATGCCTCGCGGCGACAGAGAAAGCGACTGGGTGAGGCGGCGGGCGGGGGGAACGGGCCCACGGCGACCGGTAACTGCAGCCGCCATGATGGCCGCCGCCATGAGGGCGCGTTGGGCCGGAGCGGGCGCCGCCCGCAGAAGAGTGAGGCCCTTAATCAGGGCGGGAGTGTGGCCCCGACGAGCCCCGGGAGGGGGGAGGGTGGGCAGGGAGCGCTGGGATGGGTTTGAAGCTCGTTGAGGCGTAGATGAGGGGAGCTTTTGGAGCTCGGCCATTTCCCGCGTTGAGGCGGGGAGGCCTAGTCATTAGCGAGGAGCAGGGAAGTGGGCTCGGAAAGCACTGCGGGGTGGAGGAATGCTCGGAAAGCCCTTCGTTAGTGGGGAAAGGGGTCGGCTGGCGAGGCTTCTCTCCGGGTGCGGAGGATCCGTGCTGGCTTTTCCCGGGAGCTGAGGGGGGAGGGGGAGAAGAGGGGGCGGGAAGAAAGGACTCGCTCTAGCGCCATTTCCTTGGTGCGCGGGGCGGCAGCACTCACCCTTTGTCGCGGTGCGTGCGGGGCCGCCGAAGAGAGAAAAAAGGGAGGGAGGGGGAGGGAGAAAGGAAGGAAGAACGGAGTGCCGAAGCGGGCGGCGCGCCCGGCAGCGGCGGTGCCGGTAGAGCGGAGTAGGCTGCGGCGAAGTCTGGCTGCCGGGCCCCCGCGGTATGTCGGCGCTAGCGCCGAAATCTGGGTAGTTGTCACTTCTTCCTGCCCGGGCGGAGGGGGAAGGGGCCAAGCCGACAGCCACCGGGGGAGATCACGGGGGTGCGCTCTGCTCTTGCCTGATCCCTGCCACCACCACAGGTGGCCAGGGGGAGGGCAACGGGGCGGGGTGGCAATACGAGGCCGTCTTCGGCTAATTATAACTCCTCGCTTTGAGGTTTGAGCTTTCGGGGCCTTTCGGCAATTTCCGGAAAGAAAAAAAAAAGCGCGACACGGTGCCAGTCGCGGTCGGGGTCGCCTCGGCACGTATTGCGAGTCTCTTCCGTTGCCGGAAATTGCCGAACGGGTTGGAGAGCCGAGGACTTGCCGCGTCTGGCTTTCCGGAAATTGCCGAGGAGGCTCCGACCGCCATTCTGCCATCTTCGGCAAGTTCCGGAAATTGCCGAAGGGAGTCGAGTGAGCTTCCATAGCCGTTTCGGCTTTTTCCGGCGGCTGTCGAAACGGATAAGCTCGACGACGACGACTCCTTCGGCTCATTTCAGAGACAGCCATTACTAGCGGAGTTGATGAGTTTTTATTACGTGGTAAAAAGACGCAGGGGAGTTACACAGAACCGCTGCCCCTGTGGAGATATTTAAGCTCCAGATTCAAGCCTTTTTATTTTTTTTTTTAAACTCAAACCTCGGACGCGAGCCCTGGTTGGAGGAGGGCGCTAGCACTACGTGGAGCTGAATTTCAAATTACGTAACAGTTAGGGCAGCCATTACTGACCGGTTGTACGGTACTCTCAAGCAGGAATACGTAAACCATGAAGAATGTGGTACGTAAAACAGGGATAAATCCAGAGTTTGCTTTTAAGAAGGGTGGCAAGCTTGGTTTTGAGTTCGGAGTGATTTTTTGGGGGGCCTGGGTGTTAGGAGCGGGATAATCCTTGTCAGCGCAAGGCGGGCTGCCGGTCGGCACACCGCGGGTAGCGGGCTGGATGACTTTCCGCAGGGGTAGCGTTAAGCGGGGAGGAAGGTTCTGGAAGCGGAGGTTGGGGCTAGTACGCGGTCGAGAGAGGAGGCGGTAGCTGCTGGGAACCAGTTTTTAAACCGCTTAACGTACCCGGTAGCCGATCTGCCGTTAAGGTGCCGGGGGCGCAGCTCAAGTCAGTGCGCCATCCGGGGGTCGCCTTTGCCCTGCGAGGAGCTGGCCTGCCGGGGTGGCGCTGCTAGTAATGGCGGTGGCAAGGGGGAGGGGTAAAATGGCGGCGCCGAGGTTCGCCGGTGCGTGAGAGTGCGAGGATGGTTCTGGTGCCGGGAAAGGTAGTAAGGTGGGGCGGGGGGGCTAGGCAGCTGCTGTCGTATCGTATAGCGGGAGCGAAAAGAGCCTTTTCCCTGGTTCCATGCATGTCACATGCGCGCTAGAAGCGGCTTGCAGTGCTTGGTTGCTGTTCAGCTCGAGGTTGCGGGTGGCCTTTTTTGTCTGCTTTGGGGTGGGTTTGTTTGTTTGTGAGCGGCATTTTGTTTGTTTCTTATCAACTGGGCTCGGTCTTCCCAAAAGTTGTTAACTTCCCGCCGCATCGGTGTCCCTGGAGGCGGCGGAGGCTGCTGCTGGGCGCCATTTTCCCCTCCTAGCTGCGGGGCCCTGTTCTCCTGGTCTCCGCCACATGGCGGAGCCGGCACGGTCACTGCTTCACTCGTAATAACGGTAGGCGGGGGGAGGGGAGAGGGGAGAGAACCAGGAGGCTACATCGCAAAGCCCTGCAGAACGAATTGGGGCTGACTGCGCTTAGAGTGGAACCTAGCTTTACTTTGGCAGGCCTGGCCATAGTAATTCAGACATCGCAGTCGCTTGTCTTTCTTAACCATTTTTGTTACACAATTTCTTAACTCTTCAGAAGCCTGTGGTCAGCTTGGAGTATTTGTGCACACATTGTTGCTATACGAGACACGTTTTCTTGCTCTAATGATGATTTTCCAGCAAAGGCTGCACGTTGTTCAGCCCTTTAAATGTTGCTTTAAGCCTGCAAAGGGAGGCCTAAAATAAGCACTAATGAAGACCTTACAGAGTTGATACGGATTTTTTTCTTGCATTCTGTTCCTGCCAGAGTGTACTATGCAAATCTTGAAAGAGGTTTTTTTACAGCTTTCATATTGTGGACTTTGGGGGGGGGGGGCGGCTGTTTTTACCAAATAGGGATTTTCAACAGAATTATAAAGAGGACTGAAATTACAATTTCTGTCATGCATTTTACAGCTTCAGTATAAACATCAGATGGTCAGAGCTCTCTGAACCCTGGTGTGAGATTAATGCTTAGATTAACCAGAGCTTCGTAAAACTGACACATTTAAGATGTTTAGTCTCTCCACATCCAGAGGCCGTGCATGTATCAGTGGAAAAACATGTTCATAATATTTTCACACAGTGGTTTTAGTTGAAGAACTGGTAGTGTGAATTTGGTTATTGCTGTGTCCTGGCGTGTGTGGTGGCTAGGTGTTGTTCTGGGTAGGACATGTACTGCATAATACTTAATACGTGCTAGATTGCTGTTACTAATAATCTGTATGTGTATAAAGTGTGTTATTATCCTGTTCAGGCTTTATTAGTAATGTGTGGTGTTTGTCCTCTTAAAAACAAGTGCAGTTGTTTCAGCCAGTAGGTGCCATTCTTTCCTTGCATTTCACTTGCATGTTTATAATTGTTTTCAAAGATAAACCTAATGATTAACTGGAAAAATCCTACCTGCCTATTTACTTGCTTGATTCGCAAAATTTTTAAGAATATAAACATGCATTTGTTAGATGCACAACAGTTATATTGGGGAAAGTGTCTTTTGTAGGCCCATGTAGCAAGTAGTCCCTAATAATTTTCAAGCAGCAGATACAAAATAATTTAATTGGAGGATTTTTTTTGTTGCAGTGTCGTTGCTTGAAATTATTTTCCTGCTAGCCTACTCAAATTATAAATGATAGTATAACTCGCAGCATGTGACTTTTTGGCCCAAGTCTGGCACGTACCATCCTTTACTCCTTTTAAGAGATGAGGTGAAGGAAACTTGACATAACATGGGTTTGCTGCTTTTAAACTCTCATGTCTAATTTTACCTGTATGTATGGGGTGGGGGATGACAGTACTAGCTGCTTCTGTGCTGCTTTACTACGTCCAACAGCAAATTCTAAATGTTTTTAAGAGACATTTAAACTGATCATTCTGAAATACACTAATCACTTTGGGTGGAAAAAAAGTTTTATTTTTCTGACGGTTGACTTCTGTGTCACACTGCAGTGTCTCAAGCTGGTAATAGCATGATGTGTTTGAGCAAAACCTTATTCAGTGTTATGTACAGTAATTGTGTTACATGCATCTAGAACCAGGCCTACCCTGCACAACTTAAGAAAACATTTTGGTCCATGCACAGATTGGCTTCATAGTTTTTGAAGCATTTGTGGGCTGAACTATTTATTTTCCAGATCTTGTGGTTTGTCATTGGTTGTCCAGTTTCTTTTTTACATTTATCTTAACGTTCAGGTCATGTTGTTTGTTAGTTACAGCTAACTATGCAGTGTATAGGTTGTTTGAAAAACAACCACCACCCTAAAGAAGACATGAAACCAAACTCAGGCAGGTTTTCTTGACTGTTAACAGTATAAAGCTGAAGTAATCATTGCATTTCCATTATCTTGTCCTTAGCAGGACAATTCTTTGAAACAATATTCTGAAATCTTAGATTTTGTGTCAAGGAACACTTTTTAGTGCACTTCTTAATTACTGCTATTTGACGTGAAATCAAAAAATGTATGTTGTGTGTAGAAAACTGCAGTTACGATGCCTGCTTAGTGCAAAAAGTTAGTATTAATAGTCTTTTTAATTGGTAGAGGATGGAAGATTGTCCTTCCTGCTTTCATATAACACCTCATACAGAGTAGTAAATACAGTACCTTATTATTTGTCTTGGGTTTTTAGTGACATACTTGTCATCACAGCCAAAGATTCTGCTGAACGAATCCAGGGATAATAGTTCTGAAAGTAATAGGACAAAGTCTTACTAAAGTCATCATTTATATTACTGGTCATATATCCAGATATGTATTACATCCCTATTTTAAAGGGAATCCACTTAGTTTTGATGCTGGTGCTGTTGAGGGTGTATAGGTTTATCATTAGTTCCAGTGGTACAAGATGCCAGGTTAATTTTACAAATGCTCCAGCTTTCATTGGTTTTAAAAATCAAGAAGATGCTCTATTTCAGAACACCTTATTTTTAATGCCCTGGGTAAGTAGCATGAATGATATTTGTGTACAATAACTTGAGCCAGAATATTAGGGGGTTTTATAGATACCATCTGGAATTGGACAGTATGATGAATTCATGTTATCTGTAATGAGAACATCTGGCTTTGTTTTTCTTTTCTTAAAAAAATGTCTCATAAAGATCTTTGATGGGAATATTCTGGAAGTCTTCAATTATGTTTCCTTGTTCTGATATTTCAAGGGAGAGATGGAAAGACTACGTTACTAAAATCTGTATGGTAAAAGTGGACCCATATAATTGAATAATTGCTTAATTTCTTGAGTAGTGATAAAACACTTAAAGAGCCATGCCTAGTTTTGCAAAATGGTGTGATAAGGGATTTTGACATGATGTATCTTAGTGTCTTAATTATGCTGGTGCAGAGGGCCTATTGTTAATTTCATTGATGTAATCCTCTTTTCTGTAGAGGGAAAAGGAGCAGTTCCGCAAACTGTTCATTGGCGGCTTAAGCTTTGAAACAACAGAGGAAAGCTTGAGGAGTTACTACGAGCAATGGGGAAAGCTTACAGACTGTGTGGTAAGTTTGGCGTACTAGTACACAAAGCTGATACAGAGTATTTAGAAATTGTACAAGTGGGTTTTTTTTTTTTTTCCTGGGCAGCTTAATGAAAATACGGAATATGAAATTTCTTATGTGTACAGTAGATTGATTTGTAAAGAATCCAGTCCACTGAAGCTGTGCTCAGGCTTTCCTTCGTGAACTCCAGGAAGATTCTACAATCTGTTTCCTGTCAAATCTCTCAGATTATATCTCTAACCACTGACTTCAGCAGTTTAACATTAAATTGGGTGTCATTGGTTGAAGTGCATTAGGAAGTGCTTACACAGAACTATTACATCTGTGTGATTGGTAACTTTCGGCATAAAGCTGATACTGTAAACAGCCTCAGCAGAGCTGGAAAAGGGGGTCTTTATGTATGATGTTTTCATAGAATCATTTAGGTTGGAAAAAAACCTTTAAGATCCTTAGTCCAACTGTTAACCTAACACTGCCAAGTCCACCGTTAAACCATGTCCTTAAGGACTGTATCTATTTGTCTTTTAAATACCTCTAGAAACTGTGACTCTTGCAGAAGTTCCTCCACTGGATTTGTTTTGGGAACAGTAAATACATCACAAAGTCTGTGGTCTTCAGAAATCTTACAGAAATTATGTTTGCTTTTTCTTGAGAAAGCAAGCATAAATATAAATGAACGTGACTTGATAGAGGAGCATTTTGGAGTTACAGATAGTCATGGAGGACAACAGTGGTTTGAATTTCAGTGATGCCAAGCATTGCCATTTGTGTATGTTCAGCATGTGCCATTCAGCATAGCTTGCTGCTTTATTATAATTGTTTTGAAGTCAAATAGAGGAACATGTAAATTAAGTTTACATGTTTTCTCCAAATGTTGTTAGTCTTTAAACTTAACATGAGACAGGTAGAAGTTGTTTAAATGTGTTGATTGGTTTTAGGTAATGAGGGATCCTGCAAGCAAAAGATCAAGGGGGTTTGGTTTTGTGACATTCTCCTCCATGGCTGAAGTTGATGCAGCCATGGCTGCAAGACCTCACACAATTGATGGAAGGGTGGTTGAGCCTAAGAGAGCTGTGGCTAGAGAGGTAAGTGTGGCTTTGAAAGCAGATAGTTTTCATGCTTTGAAAAAGGAATATCTGTTTTAGTGGGACAGTTACACTTTGTTCTTGTTTGAAATTGCCTGGGTTTAAATTCTTTAGTTAAAGGCATAGTTGGGGCGCTAATTCTCACATTTTTGGTCTGCTAAATGACACTACTACATAAATGTTTATTATTATAGTGAGTTACTAAGTTGTTCTGGTTGTAGAATTGCGTATGCAAAGGATGCAACTGGGGTCTCAAAATATTGTTAGTGAAAAAATGTTGAATGCCTGTGGTTATGCAACTTCCAAACTAATTCTTCTCTGAAATGGTTACTGTTACTAAACCTCGGATTAATAAACTTCTGTCAATCACTTCTGACTCTGTTCCAACATTTTGGGTCTTTCTAAAAGGTATGTAACCCAAAGTAGAGCGTTTAGTAGGGAAACTTTTTTCAGTGGTGGTGTACAAAATCACCTTAGGGCTACTCTGGTTTTAGCCACAGGCATACTGGTTTTTGAACTTCAGGGTACAAATTAGGTGTGCGTATAGGAATGCAGTGAATCTGTAAACTTTTCAGCCATGTTACTGTGGCACAGAGGTACTTGAGCCAAGTGTAGATTCTAGGTCACTTCTGCTTACCATGTTGTGGGAGCTCTAGGAGTGTTTACCAGTTCAAGATTGGACCCAGGTGTTTAGTACATTTGGACTGATGAACTGTAATTAACTAAGCTGTCCAAGAGGTCAAGGGAAATGGAAATAGCAACCACTGATAGCCAGTGTTTTAGCTTTACTAGTTCTCTTTCTGTTCCCTGCAGAATGCAGGGTTGGTTAGCATTTGGAAGAGGGTAATAAAAGCAGCATACATGCATACTGTTCATACACACAACGCTATTGCTAAGCTGTAGGAATAAGACATACTTAACTAGTGCAGCAGCTTGGATATCATGCTCAAATGGTAAAAATAGTCTGTGAGTGTGAGGTATTGCTTCATATTTTGAATAAGGGTTAAAATGCAGAGCTGTGGGCTCAGAGGTTGAGGGACCTTTGCTGTGGATACCAGTAGAATGTGAGTTTCACTGCTGTTGGGTGAAGGGCGGAGGGAGCTGACGCATCTGTAAATGTTTAAAGGCTTTTTATTGGCTTTCATGTATTTTATAGCACTTTCCAGTGCTGTTAAGGCTTTGACGTAAAGGGAGGAAAAACCTTGAAATCTCCCTATGTTACTTAATTCTCGGCTTCCCAAGCAAGGTTTCAGGGATACCCATTGTAAGGGGGCTACCTCAGTGCTGGGGGGGGGAAATCTTAGTTTATCAGTATTCCGTTCTTGGAATCCTGGCAAAATAGCAATTTGTGAAATTGTTTTTCTTTGTGGTAATTTGAAACAATTCTAACAGGAATCTGGAAAACCTGGTGCTCATGTTACTGTGAAAAAACTGTTTGTTGGTGGTATTAAAGAGGACACTGAAGAGCACCACCTTCGTGACTACTTTGAGGAATACGGAAAAATTGACACTATTGAAATCATTACTGACAGACAGTCTGGTAAAAAGAGAGGGTTTGGATTTGTTACATTTGATGATCATGATCCGGTTGATAAAATCGTGTGTAAGTAAGCTTAATTTCACTCGTTCATTTGATAGTATTAATCCTTGCAGTCATTGTAATGGTGTGAGCTAAACTTAATTAGTAAGTACTGGCTTCTTTGCTTAAAAAATGGTATGGGGTTTGTGGGATTTTGTTTGCCTTTTGTGTGTGTGTGTGTGTGGTGTTTTTTTTTTCTTTGTTGGTTTGGGGGGGGTTTATATTTAATTACCTGAAATATGTATGCATTAATGTGGAAATGGCTTAATTTTTGGAAGGCTGATACTCTTGTTTGTTGTCAGATCAGTACTTAAATGCTGATAGTATCTATTTGATGTGCTTACAGTGCAGAAGTATCACACCATCAATGGCCATAATGCAGAAGTAAGGAAAGCTCTCTCTAGACAGGAAATGCAGGAAGTTCAAAATTCTAGGAGTGGGAGAGGAGGTATGTACAAGTAATGGTTTGTGTTTGATGTTTGTGTTCACTTTCCATGATCTCACTGCTTACAAATCTTAAAACTTACAGGGAACTTCGGTTTTAGTGATGCACGTGGAGGTGGTGGCAACTTCGGTCCAGGGCCTGGCAGCAATTTCAGAGGGGGAGCTGGTAAGACAGGCATGTTTGTAGCTTTTTTTATTATTATTTATTTATTTATACTGTTTTTCCAGTTCTGAGTAATTCTCTAAGCTACTGTGGTTTAGTTTAAATGTAGCTGTAGCAGTTGGAGAAGTTTTGAGAAAAATGACTTGCAGAGCTCTTCTGGAGTATGTAGATTGATTACATGTGGATATTCAGTAATTTTTTTTAAGTTTGGGGTTTGTTTTTTTTTTTTAAGATTTTATTAAAAGTCAAACTTAATTCGGTATGGAATTCAGAGATTTCATCACTGCAATTCTGTGCAGCACTTGCCTGACCTTTACAGTGAAAGGGCCATGTCCAAAATTAGGTACCTTATGAATGCAAGAGAGCGGAAGGTGTAAAGCAATGATTGAGTGTGTTATTTAACATCCATTCTTCTAAATTCAAGTGTGTGTACGTGTTCTTGATAATCTCCCGAGTTGTTATCCTTAAGGTCATAGGGGTTTGAGAATTCAATTAGTTTGCTACAGCTGAATTTAAATACTTCTGGTTTGGTTTGTTTTTTTTTTTTTTCCCCCAACAGATGGATATGGAAGTGGCCGTGGATTTGGTGATGGATATAATGGATATGGTGGAGGACCTGGAGGTTAGTTTACAGTGGTGGTGGTTGTTTTCGTATCAGAAATATTTTTACATTCACTTAACATTTGTATAAATTTTGTATTAATTTGACACGGCCATTTTGTTAGCTTTCAAGAGGCACACTCAGCTGTTGGCTCATGGTAAGCTTTTATCTGGCAAATTGTATGGTTATTTCTTGGGCAACCATTCCCTTTTCTTTAGAACAACAGTGTTTCTTAAATTGCCTGGGAAAAGTCAGGCTTTTAATTAAGCCTTTTAATTGAAGCTTTTAGGCAGTCTTGACTGGTGGGTTTCAGTTGCAATTCAGTTAAGGTAAGATTTGGTATATGCCTTTAAAAAGAGTGTTCATAGAAATTTCTTTACAAAATTCCTACTCTTTCTTCCCCTGTAGAAGTCTAAACAGAAAAATATCCTCTGATTTTGCATAATTTGGTGCCCTTCTATACTGAAAAGTTTTTATTTTAAAGGATTTATATTGTCATAGGTGGCAACTTTGGTGGCAGTCCTGGTTATGGAGGAGGAAGAGGAGGATATGGTGGAGGAGGACCTGGATATGGCAACCAGGGTGGGGGCTATGGAGGTGGTTATGACAACTATGGAGGAGGTACTGGCTTGAAATGACCTAACATCAAAGTTGTAAATCAGTGCAATTCATTTGAGGTGGGTGGTGGGTGAGTAGGGGGTGTAAATGTTTAAGGAAACTCTTTGTTTTCTGAGTAGTTTGAAATTATGAAAAAGCAGTTCATTGTATACACTAATGCCATGTGATTTTTGTACTTTTATTTAAAACGCTAATGATGAGATAACTTTGAGTGCCATATGGGTTCTGGCTCACCTAGGCTTTTCTACACTTTTGTCTTGATAATGCAGGCAATTATGGAAGTGGAAACTATAATGATTTTGGAAACTACAACCAACAACCTTCAAACTACGGTCCAATGAAAAGTGGAAATTTTGGTGGAAGCAGGAACATGGGGGGACCATATGGTGGAGGTATTGTATATGTCCTGACCTGTCTTGGAACCAGAGTGGGTGGGCTTTTTAGTCTTTCTGGGGAGGTGGAAGGGAAGATTCAAGGGGTAACTGTTTTGAATTAAAAGAAGGTAGAAGGAAGAAATTCTTCACAGTGAGGATGGTGAGACACTGGGACAGATTACCCAGAGAAGTGGGTGCCCCATCCCTGGAAGTGTTTAAGGGCAGGCTGGCTGGGCATTGAGCAACCTGGTGTAGTGGAGGGTATCCCTGCCCATGGTGGGCAGGGATTGGAACTAGGAGGTCTTTAAGGTCCTTTCCAACCCAAACCCTTCTAGGACTCTTTAAGATTGTTACGTAGAAATAGGATAACTTCTGCAAGAGATGGAATGCAGTACTCAACTGTAGCAGATTGGCTACAATTTCTTATCTTGACACTGTGACAAGCTTATCTTGGGAGAAATTATTACTACTATATTTCTTTAAAGATAAACAAGAAGATACTAGCTTTTTCCAGAATCCAATGAAATGTTTTGCAGTTTTCCAGTCTGTAAAGGTTTTAGCTGAGTTTCATGTTTTTTGCTATCAGCTCACAACTACTTGTAGGAAGTCTTGTAAATGTCTGCTAAATTTTCTGGGATTTTTCCTCCCCCTGCCAGCATCACTTCTTCTGACACCTTCTACTTCTGGTGTCTAAATGTTATTTAATATGGCACAAAGCTTGTGAAACAGAAACTGAAACACAAAGCCTATTTTTGTAAGGTGTTAGCATGAAAATAATGTCAGCTCTCACAGTCTCAGGACAGAACACTGCATCAAATTACATGGGGCACTGTTGAATCTTCCAAGAGAGTTCAGGATGCAGTTTTTGTGGCAGTTATTGAAGGTTATTTAGAGGAAGACAGCAAAACTTGAAAACTGTTCTTGTATATGCTGTTTCTGGGAAATAAAGCAGCATTAATCTTCATGCAGAACCAAAAGCATTCCTAAATGTAAATGATGTAAGATGTAACTGTCCTGTTTCTTGTTTTTCTGCAATTGCAGGAAACTATGGTCCCGGGGGCAGTGGAGGAAGTGGTGGATATGGAGGGAGGAGCCGTTACTGAGTTTCTGCAAGCATGCCATGGGTAAGTATGTTTCTAAGTGTTAAAATTGCAGTGATTCTTGAGAGTAGCTACAGGAGTTAAAAGCTTTTTAGGATCATAATTATCTTTCCTTTAAAAAATGGTTAGATGAATAATTTCATAACCTATTTTTTTACTCTTTACTTCTGTTGAAACAGGCTTCACTGTATAAATAGGAGAGGATGAGAGCCCAGAGGTAACAGAACAGCTTCAGGTTATCGAAATAACATTGTTAAGGAAACACTTATCTCAGTCATGCATAAATATGCAGTGATATGGCAGAAGACACCAGAGCAGATGCAGAGAGACATTTTGTGAATGGATTTGGATTATTTAATAACATTACCTTACTGTGGAGGAAGGATTGTAAAAATGCCTTTGAGACAGTTTCTTAGCTTTTTAATTGTTGTTTCTTTCTAGTGGTCTTTGTAAGTGTAGAAGCATTCCTTTGATAATGTTAAATTTGTAAGTTTCAGGTGACATGTGAAACCTTTTTTAAGATTTTTCTCAAAGTTTTGAAAAGCTATTAGCCAGGATCATGGTGTAATAAGACATAACGTTTTACTTTTAAAATTTAAGTGCGTGTGTAGAGTTAAGAAGCTGTTGTACATTTATGATTTAATAAAATAATTCTAAAGGAAATATTGTGTAATTTTAGATTTTTTTTTTTAATATTGTAAAATAAGGCAAGGAGTGGGTAGTATAAGGTCCCACAAATAATACAAAGCTATTGTTGTACATGTAAATTTAAATGCTGGTCAGAAAAAAGTATGTTGTATGTAAATGATCAGGTTTAAAGTATGTAGATAACTTAAGGGGTATCTCTGCAAGGAGAAACACCTTTTTAGATCTTTTAGATGCTGCTTCTTCAATGGCAAGGAAAGGAAATATCCCCAGCGAGGTACTCTTCCAGGGACACAGGTCTAGTACAAGAAAACTCTTGAAAACGTCACTAAGTTCAGCCAGTCTTAAAAAGCTGCGCTGTATTTCTGCAAAGCTTTAACTACAGTAGTTTATAAGGATGCCAACGAAGGCTGAGGGTGTAGAGCAAAATAGTTCTAAGCTTCAGTTAAACTTCTTTAGGTAAGATCTTATTTACTTTTCCTTTCTTAATGTTCCAAAACTGAGAAACTAATAATTGTAATACAGTGTATTCTTTCAGCATAGTGATTATTGTTACGTAGTTTAACATAGCAATGAATTGAGTTAACAATTTCCAATTGAAAAGAAATCTGTGAATCCTGTTTTCTTGTATTAAATTTTTTACAAACAAATTTTTGTTAATTTCAGCTACTTAACATATTTTTTTCCTACTGGAATCTAGCTATGATATGAACCCTGGACAAGCATAGACTGCTGCCACTGTACACTGCTACAGTTGAACAAATGAGACCTGCAAGTGTCCATTAGTAAAGCTTTGCAAGGGTTCCATCCCTGGTGTTGATAGTTAAAATGGTAGGTCACAAGTTAATTAAATCGTACAACTTTATTTTTGCATCCTGCAACGTTTTATTTTTTCTTGGGAGTCTATGCATTATGGTGCTTGCCAGGTAATGCGGTGATGGTAGTTCTACTGTTGAAAATGAACTGTGTTGTTATGTCTCTTTGTCTACTGAAATCTATTTTGTGTAACACGTTTCATCCTGAAGGTTCCCAAGTAACTGTAGACTGTTTACGTGTAAGGAAAAAAATTGCACCACAGAATACATCTGCCTCTGTGAAGGAATGTGTCGTCCATTCTTATAACTGCATAAGCAGTTCTTTAGGAGGGGAAGTGAAAACTTCAAATGAAACTGCAGGTGGTATTTCATAAGTGTATAATTGTGTAAATTGGGAATTGGCTAGAATGTTGAGGTTTCCACCATTTTTTATAGTTCTTGCAGCTAATAAACCTTAGTGCCAAATTCAGTCAGCCTTAATCTCACTGCATTGAGTGTCTGCACCTCAAATTAATGAAAATGCACCAATAGCAAGTTACTCGGAGTAAGGGTGGTGTACTCAAAATATGTTTGGGTTTTACATAAAAATCAACAAAACCCACCCAAAAAGGCAACCAAAAAAATTCCCTAATTTCCAAGTTTCATTGCCTTTAAAAGGCTTTCTACTGAAGAACATGGACTCAGCTAATAAAAGAAGTCCTGTTCCTTTGTGTTAGACACACCAGTGAACTGCTTATACTTTTAAAAAACAAACAAAAAAAAAAGGCTGAAGTTTCCCTACTGGTAATTTGGTTTAGACATATGTGATAAACATCTTCAGATACACTTTTTTTTTCTTTGGCAGGAAGGTGCCATGCTGCAGGTAACTAATGAAGAAGTGGTCAACCACAGAAACGCTTCAAGAAATAAGAAATTCTGTACCATCAGAAAATAGTTGTTTTTGCTGCCTTCATTAAAAATCTAGAGGTTAAATGAGTACTGATAAAAGATCACAATTAGTACAGCTCCCTGTAATGCTGGGTTTTTTAAATTATAGTCATAATGTCTTGTAAACCTTTCAAATAAAATTCAGATTCGGTAGGAGAAACAAATCACTAATGTTAAAACAGCAAACGTTCTGTGAGTAGAAAGTTTAACTACATATTTTTATAACTTTCATAGCTTTAAAATAAAGTATTTTTTATACCAAAATAGTTCTAGTGTAATGCTTAATAATACCTAGTGTTTGTCTAACATTAAATAATGTTTATGTGCAGCTTTTAGACCCTTTCATGATTTGAAACATTCCATTTTGAGATGGATTTAAAACAAAACCAGCTTGGCAAGTGTATTCACAGAACTTGTATCGCTGACCATAGCCATCTGTTCTCTGTTGAGAGAAACAGTGCTACAAATTAAAAATGTTGATCTTTTTGCTCATGGACACAACTGCTTTAAAATAGCTTTTTGGCTGTGTTTTATATCACTTTATAAAAGTACTTCCTCCTTTCCTGTTAGTGAAACTAACAAGACAGTTTGTCAAAATGTGATAGGACAATAGCTTTATCCTTTTCACCTCTAAAGAGCTTTTAGTATCAAAAGATTGGAATGTAGAATTCCTGCTGTACAAAAACTGTATTACTGAGAGCTGCATCTTGGAGGGGGGGACGCAAAAAATTACTCCCCCCCGCTCCCCAAAAAAAAAAAAAACCAAAACAAAAACAAACAAACAAAAAAAAAGACATCCCCCAAAAAAACCCTCACCAAACCAAACTCCAAGTGTGAGCTTGGGAAGGCTTCAGTTGGGAATGTATTTTAGGGAAGGTGTCTTCAGTCTGTACTATTTTAACCTGTTAACATACATGGTTTATTGTAAACCTGAAATACATGTGGTTAACTTCAGCAGAATCATAATGTCTTTAACCTTATTTTATAGAATTCAAAATACTGTTCAAGGATTCACATGCGGGTTTTTTCTGTTCCTTAAATTGCGCTTTGAAATATTTGCATAGGTAGCTAGTGGGCTGCAGCGGAAGCAGGAAGTGAAGATGCACAAAATCTGCTTTACTTTTCTTTTTTCCAACAGAACAAGTTGACCAGATAATAAGGAATTTGCCTTCTTTCCTATAATTTAGATTTAGCTGATGAAGTTTTTCTTTACAGTTGCCAAGTCCACATTCATACAATATTAAAAAATAAAAACAGTGGTTCAGAGGGGAATAATACTTTCTTCTTTCTGTTTGTGATACTTTAAACTCTTTCAGTAGTTTTGCAGCAAGGTTTAGAATTTACTTTTAAGTACATTCTGTTTTCCATAATGAGGATGTTTTAATTGTGGTCTTCTTGGTGACAGGGGAAGGAAGCATATAGGGGATGACAGTATGTGAAAACTCAGTTACTGGATATCCCACGTTTTGAAAGCTTACACTGTTGCACTTTCATGACATTTCTTTCTTGGTATGTTCTTAAGTGTGTGACGAACACAGTGTTTACTGATTAGCTCACAGAGAGAGGTCACCGTTTTGAGTCAGCCTGATAGCGAAAGCTAGCAACTTCAATGAAAACAACTGTGTGTGGTCAGTTACTGGTCTTTAAATTTCACATAAATGGGTTTTTGTCACTCCTACTGACTTCATTTTCAAAGTGAGGGTAACAGTGCTGGTCAATATGTTTACTAAGAACTAAGGATCAGGTTGGTACCAGGCCCAGCTTGCCCCTGGCAAGTACCTTCTGCAGTAAACTGAGGGAAGGATGTGCAAAATGTAACTTGTTGGTAACCTATATGAGGAAAGAAAAAATCGCAAAAACTAGTGTGTGACTTGCAGTTTATAAAGTGGTGATATACAGAGGTCTGTACTACGGTTCTGGGTATTGCAGCTTTGTATTCTCTGTGTTACTTACAATGAAAGGTGAATTTTACTCATGTTTATTTTCTTCGGGTGCTGAAGAGTGTTTAGGGAAAAAGTAGCAAAATTTCAGCAAAGAATT
The DNA here is from genome assembly GCA_009867235.2 of Psittacus erithacus. Classification (NCBI taxonomy): domain Eukaryota; kingdom Metazoa; phylum Chordata; class Aves; order Psittaciformes; family Psittacidae; genus Psittacus; species Psittacus erithacus. Next base: position 16,067 of record WYDI02019313.1, on the reverse strand, counting down.
GACCATCATAAAATTAGCAGGAACTGAACTTTGTCACATGTGAGGAAGAAGATTTTTTAAGTTTTATAATAAATGCATGTATTATCTGGAGAATTAAATTATACTACTGGGAAAGAAAAGAAAAAACATACAAATTTTGAAGGAGCTGTCAGTTGAGTCTTTAGGCAGCTTGAGCACATTTGTGAAAAGGATGATTTGCTCAGGACATGCTGGAACAGGACATTTCCTGTACCTTCAGTGCTGCAGTTCGTTCTCAAGTGAGGATGATAACAAGTGACATCCCATAGAGGTGCTGTTACTTTTTTTTCTCCTTAAGGAGATGCCGGGTTCTCGTTCATACTGGTAGGAATGCCTCAGTGTGTAACATGGAAGGGTTTTCTTGAGTAATGTTGATGAAGTAACTATCTTTTTTTAACAGTGGTGTCTGCTTTGGAGCAGAAGATTGTGTTGTCAAGAGTTAACTGCAGTTAACCAAGAATGGTTTGTCAGCAGTAAAAGTAAACTGTTTAAGTGCCTGTGTGACTTGTCTGATGGGAGTGTTACAAACATACTAGGTTTGGGGACCATGTAGTTTACAAACTAGTTTACAAACAGTGTGACCAGTGCTGCTGTGTTGTATGAACAAGGTGTCTGGACAAGTCCTAGAAAACTGCTGTTCCTCCTAAGTTCTCACCAACCCGTCTCTTCCTACCATCCCCTAGCTTCCTCTTGTTCTGATCTTTCATGGGTTTTTTTGGGGCATTCTTGAATGAAAATCAATGTCTGATGCATCTGGTGGAGTTAGTCACAATGCTTTTTATGAGGTATGCTACAATAATAAAACCTAAGATGGCTGCATTTCCATCTCTTTGGTTTATTTAATAAATATTTTCTCACTAGAACCTGGTGCTGAGTGTCGCTTCATTTATAGGCCTCTATCTCACTCCTGTTAGAACCATGCTTCTGACTCCCATAAAATAAAAATGTAGTGTGTGTGTTTTGGGACAAATACTGAGCTGTTAAAACAGGCAAACTAATCCTGAAATTGTTTTGTCCTTTCTTCAAAGTTTGTTACTTCAGTTATTAAAACTAGATTGTAAGCCTTGAGCAGGACAGTGTGAGCTTGTAAAATGTAGTTTTCTGTAAAAAACCAAGTCTGTTGAATAAAACAAAAATGCAAAGCTGAAGCTGCACTTCAGAGCAGTGCTGTCAGTGGCTAGTCAAAGTGTGTGTGGCATGTTCTAGCAGCATGGCCTGCCTCTTCCATGAGGGTTTTTTACTGGTGGTATGCCTGAATGTGAACATTCAGCCTGATGTGTTACAAGTGGTGCTTAGGGTATTGCATTCTAATAAAGGGTAGTTGATATGTGTTCAGTTTTGAGGACTGCTTCTGTAAAAAAGTATGGATGTAAGAGCAGCTAGTAGCTAATGCTGCTCCGTTGTGGCAATGTGTTGCAGTACTGGGGAAGGTAATCCATATGCTTTTGTGATTCCCCCACCACCCAGGTTTCTTGTTTGTACGTCTGACTTTCATAACCTCTTGTGGGTAACCTCTTATTTCTCATTACTAATTCAACAAAAAAGGAATTCACCTCTTGTGCTATGGACTACTTAATAGTTTTATGGGAACAATATTGTAGTGAGAATACTGATGATAGTATTTCCAATTTTTGTTGCTGTATTAACAGCTAAATCTACAGTCCTCGCTTTGCAGTTTTCTAGTGGTATAACAAGTTCCATTAAAAAAAGTTGTCATTGTTCCTGCTTCATAGCAATGGGTATTTTTTCCATGTTAGTATCCAGTAAAGTAGGATGCAGCCTCAACAGCTTTTTCACTAGACACTGGCTCCAGGGTGTGATACCACATCCTGTTTTCTTACACAACATAGTTCCTGGTTTGGACACGTGATTCTGGTTTCTTGAAGGTTACAGCCTGACAGTGAATTAGTGCAGGCAGACTTCAGTCAGAGGGGATTTGGTCTCTTAAAACCATTTCAGCTTTAAGTTTTAACAGTGCTGGTTTGAATAGCTGCTTGACTCTTCCTGTGCAGTGTGTCTTCTTTTTGTATACAGGTTGGAAATACAGTATAAGGCCATTGTGTGAAGCATATTAAATGGTAGCCCTTTGTCATGGGAAGCAAGCCAGAAATTGTCAACAGTTTTTAGGTGAAACGTAGTTGTTGATTGATAAAGTAGGACCGTGTTCTGAATTCTGCTTACAGTTTTGTCCTTTCTTTGGGGAGGTAGCTGAAGGTTTGAGAAAATGTCATGGTGCATCCGGGCCTACAGCTCACTGCCTGTGTCATCAGCACTGTTGCAACTCTCAGTCTGCAAAATTGACTCACCTGAGAGATATTGTAGGGGTACAGTGGCTAGTTGAGTTCTCGGAAGTTGAGATTCATGCATAAACTTACTAAATGTAGCTGTTGAACAATGATGAGAGTGGAATGAGCTGAGGGCAGTTCATGTTACCTGCAAATTACACATGGAAAGTAATGGGATGGGGTTGAGGCAATGGGACTGGGGCTGATGTCTTTATATGGGTTATCTGGAGTATGCTTGCTTATTAGGACTGTGGTCTGAAAGAGTTGCAGCATGCTTCCTTGTTTTCAGCATGTACCAATGTTTAACTGTTACCCAGTTGGGTGTAGGCTTTTTTTTTTTAAATCCCTTCCCGTGTAGGACTCTAGAAACTTGTGTATTGCAAGGTCCTAAAACAGAAATACTTGGGCGTCTGGTTCTGTCAGTTATGGTCCTAACCTAGTATCAGATTTTGTGCATGTGGGCCATGAACTAGACTTAAACACCTTAAACATACTTTTACTCTGGATCTAGAAATAAAGTTCACAATTCATCATATATATCTGCTACCTGTTACATGTTTTGGTTGATGTTCATAAACTAATGATCAGATAAATTCCTTGTTGGTACCACCTAGGATAGATAGGCTTCACACCAATGCTTTAACCAGTAACAAGAAATTTCAGGGTCTCACTAATGGAAGTTTCTGCTGTGAATTTACCCTGTCAGTTTGTGGTGGTGGCAAAACTGATGAAGAACAGATATATTTGTTTAAAGAAATATTTTAATATAAAACACAGAGCAAAATGTACAAAGTGGCTGATTCAGTAGTGCATTTTGCACTCTTGAGGCAGTGCTCTGATACTACTGTAAACAACACGATTTATGTGCTAATGGCATAGTTTCTTTCTTTAGAAGGTATGATTTGGCATTTAAACTTGTGTGTATGTGTAGTTTTTATGTGTTTGAGGCAGTGTTTTGTTATCATACTTGACCATAAAGTTTCTATGTTGTCATCATGGCATGACCAGTGAAGGTTTTACCTAGTATACCAGGTTTATGGGTTTTGTTTATAAAAAGATACAAAAAGTATTTATTGCTGTCCAGTTGTTAGTAATTAGAAAACCTTACTAATATACCTCAGTATTCCTTCTTTGTCATTCATTACATGCTTTTTAGGCCATCTTTGTAGACCCTTCTCAGGTTGTAAAATAGGAAAGGGTAAGCTGCTGAATAATCCTGAGTGCATAAAATGTCTTCTTCATAGTGCAAATAAGTATCAAACCCAAAAGCTCTTCTCTTCAGTCAAAGCCACTATTGGAGTATAATCTCATTATCACAAGTACAGAAAAATAGTTGTTTGGTTCAATTTAATTTACTTGAAGATTCAGGTGGAAACTAAAAAAAATTTATAAAATTTAAAAAATTAAATCCATTACATTGAAGATACTTTAAAAAATACCAGTTTTAAAAAGATAGGGGTAGGAAAGTACATGAGTAAATATATCATGGACTAGGAAACAGAACAGGAACTTGCCATCACTCATTTTCACTGAAGAAGGTAGGCAATGTTTCAGTTGCAGAGGCTGAAGGTAAGGCAGTAGTGAATCAGTTTTTTATTTTTCAGAATCTTTGCAGATCGACCTTGTGAGTTGTAAAATTAATTGGTACATTATGTTTGCCTGGAGCTATGGTGGTGAAAGTAGTGAGGAAAAACACAACAGCCTCCTGGGCCTCTTTCCTCAAAGGGAAACTAGGAAAGCAGAACAGTTCTGAACAACTGCAACGCATAGAGTATCTCTTAGGAATACGTAAGTCCACACTGAATTTTAAGATGAGCTACAATTTTTCTTTCAGTGCTAACAAAGAATAATAAAGTAAGGTCACTTTGAACTATTAACTGAGCAGAATCAAGTACACAACACTAAATCATGTTTTTCTTCCATGTGTAACTTTGATCTAAAGCTGGCTTTTTTCCCCCCATTGTTGTTCTCCCCAGAAACTGAATTCCTAGTTTTACATAGGTCTGTATAACTACACTTACACTGATGGCCTAGCTCCTTCAATTTAATTAAACCTAAACAGATTTCCTCATACAGACTCATCACCTGGTAGACATTCTAACAGCTTGAACATTCAGTCTTGCTCCTTTAATGTAGTTTTTTTCTGTTTGTACTGCTGTAGTCACTGACCTCCAGTTGTCACATAAATATCGCTCTTTCGGGAAAAATAAAACCTAAATCCTCCTTAGCCATCTTTTTGTTTCTACTCCTTTTCATTATCGGATTTCTGCTCAGATTTAACCTGTTGTTTGGGTATTACAAAAACACTGCCATTGCTACTGCAATGAATGACATATTGGCATGGGTTAAAAGGTCTACCCTGGTCATCCTTCAATCTACTGAAGATGTCATGGTACAAGTTGTTTAACTTCTGCTTCATCTGGCTGATTGATCTGCTACACTGAGAGTGCTCCTTTTTAAGGCTCTCCTTTTGTGTTTGAAGATTACAAACATCTTCTTCCAAGTTGAGAATTGCATTCATTTTGCGTTTACGACAATTTTGGGCAGCAACTTTGTTTTTCCCTCTCCGTCTGATGTCACGAAGAAGCGATACCTGAGTATCTGTCAGATGGTTCTTTGTGATCACTGCATTGAAAGAGTCTACAGGCATGCTCACAATTTCATCAACTGAAAGTGGTAGTCTCAGAGCTTTTGCACGATACTCATCACTGCTAAGTTTTGTATCAGTAGAATTATAGCATCTATCCTTTACTTCATTGGGTCTCTTCATCCACATCTGTTGATGATGCACTGGACTGGGTGCTGCTTGACTTGGCAGCTGGTTGTAGGTGTCGTTACGAAGAAACTGCTGAAGTGTGGTTTCTGTAGAACACTCTGCATCACCTGGATATTCCACATGGCCATAATTAGTGTGTTCTTGGCAGTGGCCTCCAACAGTCCCTAACCCAAGCAAGGAAGCAGATTTCACACCATTACTGTACTCAACAGCACCTTCACTGCTGACTGAGTAAGAGATGGTGCTGTGACTTGGATTCAAAGACAGTCCCAAATCTGAGCCAGGTTCTTCAAATTGCTGAGAAACTTCTATAGTATTAAAGCCATTCTCCAAAGCCAAAGACACAAGTTTAATTTCATCAAAATTACCATCATGGGTCATTAGGTTTCTAAAGTCAGCAGCTGAAAGCAATGCTGTCAAATTTGACCCATGAAGTGACTCTGGATTTGTGATATTATAACTTGACTGAGAAAAAGATTCTTGCTTTTGTAAATGTCTTGTTTCTGAACTTGTTTGAGCGGAGTAGTCTGTTCTTAGTTGCAAGGCATCGTGTGGACTGAAACAGTGGTGAAGTGTCTGGGTCAAACTTACATTGTGGTGTGAGGATGATGGGTCCCGACCTCTGTTAGAAGTAGCAACTTGTATATCTTCTAGTAAACTCACCTGAAAGATGATGGGAGGGGAAAAACACAATCTTTTATAAAATGAATGCCTCTACATCCCACACCTACAGTCTTGAACAACTTGGTTTTTAATATTTCACTATTTGACTCTCTTAAAAGTAAAAATTTTATATGTTAAACTCTTAACTACCCTGAATACTGCTTCCCATTCCTACAAAGCATAACCTGTGTTTAGCATATGACAACTGGAAGGGTGCAGAAGAAAACTGACTGTGAAGGGATGGGAGAACTCATGAAGGACAGTGTGGGACTGATGAGTGTTGAGAAATAGAAATGGGACTGTTGCTAAGTGTTCATCAAACTTCAGCCTACATACTATATCAGGTCTGGTCTAAGAAAAAGTCCTGGGAGGAACAGTCCTGACCCTTTCCTGGTAGTGGTATTGATGATCATCCAATTCCAGGGTGAGCCGGTTCAAGGTGCTAAACTGTTAGAAGATTAACCCTGTAAAGAAGATAAACAGCTCACTTGTGGGACTTGGCTTAGCCAGTGAGAATAATGGTGTAAGAAAAGGGTGGAGTAGGATAGGAATGTTAAGATCATGTTGTTACAGTCTCACTGCTTTTCTTTCACAGTTTATAAAGCTGCTGAGGCTGTGAGCTGCCACATTTGACTTGGCCCCTTTTTAACTGAGGCGTACTGTGTCTACATTCCAAGTTGACTCCTTTACTAAGCAATTTGGAGGAAATGTGTGTGTGTTGTCCCCAGATCACACCTTTTGTAGGTGTCTTCTGACTTCAAGTTACTGCTCCATTTTTCTTTACAAAAATAAAGCTTCTGTATGTTCTCTTAGACCTGAGGTCCAGATGATAAATGAATGCTGCGGTAGCATTAAGACCTGCTTTCTGTGGGCCTGGGTTATGGTTGTTGAGTCCTAGAAGTACAAAGCCACTACCCAAGATTATGTCAGGGCACTTGCTGACAAGCAGAGTACTCATAAAATAGATGATACAAAACCCCTTGAGAATGTAAATACATCAAGTAGGAAGTGTGTGATAGGATTCCTCCATAGCTGAGCATCCCTACTGTGGTGCAGGAAAGGACTTTTCTGACTGCTGTTCATCGAACAGACAATGTAAAAAGCACTTTCCACAGGGAAGGAATCATGTACCATAAAGACCGGAACATCTCAAGTTCTCTGTGTACTGGGAGCTCTGGTAACAGAAGAAAGTCTTGTCTTATTCTTCCTAGGGAGTTATCTTGTACTAGACCATCAGTAGTCTGTGAGACTGAGCTGGTATTTTCAATTAAGCCCTTGAAAATAAATGAATATTCTTAGCAAGCTAACTAGAAAAAATATCCTACACTGCAAAAACCTGCTACCTGGAAGAAACAAGCAATCCGTTTTCAACAGATAGGTTGACACAAGATGGCAGTGCATTAATATATTGTCTTAAAATAAAATATACAACCAAAATTTACAGCTACACAAAGGCTACAGCCAAATTCCTTTCATATTATGAAAACAACAGATAAAACTAAACTGATAAACTTCTGAACCTTGTTAGTGTGCAATCCAGTACCAACGCTGAATAGAGGAGGAGGCTAATTTATGGACCAGGAGGCACTGTCTAACCTAGAGACTCCCCCAAAGATGGTGTTCTAAAGATAAGCATGAACTTAACATGGAAAACACTAATGACACTGAAAGGCTCCTACAATGGAAAGCATATGTAAGATGCTCTTGGAGTACTGCAAGAAAGGAATGTAGGGAGTAGCTTTACGGTTAATGGTTGCAGCTACGAGCTGTGGGAGAGGAGGGAGACTCCAATAAAGGTAACAACTGGGTTTTGTGAAGATGGGAACCCAGAGAGCAAACAATAGTATCAGAAGCTCAGGAGATAAAACAAAATGGGTTTGCTCCTAATGCTGACTGGCCTGATCCGCTGTGAAGATGGATCTGTTCTTGAGGGCAGAACCCTTGTAAGCACCTGACCCAGTATTTATGACAATTGTAATCTTTCACCACATATGCTTACTAGCTGCTAGTGCTTAATAACTCAGTGTTGCTTTACTGAGTTGCTGTATCAATATGAATTGGGATTAGGTTTCAGAAGGGGAATTATTAGTTCTACTAATTATGTTGTCCAGCAGCTCCATCCAACTTTGAGCACCAGGTCACAGCAAAGACAGGACTTTGCAGTTTTTATATCCCAGACAGGTTACTGAGGAAAAGTTTTCAAGTAGAGTCAATGACAGCTGCTGCAAAAGGTGTCTTTAATGTCTTCAGGTAAGTTTAACTACATTGATTTGCTGATATATCCGCTGGGGTGGGAGGTTATTGGATAAAACAGAGCAAGTCATTATCTAGTAATCACTAACTGTATTCCAGTCTATTAGCAATACATGTGCTTTCTCATTTACCTCTAGCATGTTTTCCATCTGTGATGACAGAAGCTGTAAATAGCTGTCTAAGGAGAGAAGGGAATCTACATGGTTGCAGTTGCTCTGTGAGAGAAGAAACAAACACTTCATGAAGCACAGTTATTTTACATAAAAGAAGGTAAAAATCCAAGTCTGTGAGGAAATAGAGCACAACTCTGTAAAATACTGCTGCTGACCCCTTCCATCAAGTCTTTGTCCTGATGGGAGATACGTTGCTAGAACAAGCAGACTAACTCCACAGCAGGGACATCCATACTCAGCCCCACAACAGCAGAACTGGGCTTCCCTCCTCTTCAAGGCTGCACTTACCCACCAGTGTGGAAAAATCAAGTGTTTTTTCAAAGCCTATCTGCCAGGGCAGTGGTGGACAGAGGGGCTGGCAAGAAACCTGGATCCAATGTTCTCAGCTCTTATAACGTCTCAAGAAGATTGGTCTTCTCATTGCAGCTCTCAGAACAAAACCCAAATTGCAGATGTTTCTGTTTAACACTATTATTTCTCTGCCTTGTAATTATAATACACATGTTAAGATCTGAACAATCCATTTTCCCAAATGTAATTCTACATCTGAGCATCAATCCTCACATGAATGGTGAAAACAGTATCATTTAGCATACACACCTCCAGTGTTTGTAGGCCCCCCAAAAAATCCTTGCCCACAAATGCACCAACTTCATGATGGAGAAAATAAAACCAAATTGACAAATGGTTTGTTGCAAGTAATTTCTGTAAAATGTAGAACATTTCAACCACATATACTGCACTGGGGAGGAGAGGAGGGCAGTTTTTGAAAAGCTGTACAGAGGCATCATACACAAAGTGTTGTCTGAAGTCACTGCTCCCTTCCTGCCCTTGCAAGGGACACTCCAAACAAAAAGAGAAAATCAAACACTCCTTTCAAAACCATGCATTCTGTTTCTTTCACTACGCTATCTCAGTAACAAGACATAAATCCTCCCTCACTTCCTCCTCACACTTTTCCCTTCTTCCATTTTTTTCATCATTTACTTGATTTATGTCTTCCTCCTTTTGCAGTCCCAGCTGACCATCTCCTTGGTGTGGACAGCACTCATCCAAAGCTTCCTGGCATGCTTTCAGATCAACATCCTGAAGACACAAATAAAACAGTTCCATGAAGCAGCACACTGTCAAAATTAATCTTTAAAATGCACTATTTCCACAACTACAGCATTTCAAATGAAATACACACAGCACCGTTCATTCATGTGGATGAACTGACTCTGTGTAGACTCTGGGGGCAAAATGAGACAAACGGCAGTTCAGGAGTGTAGTCACTGCCTTCTCTTTCAGTGCCCAGGCACTGAACCCATCTGTGGTATAAATGGATGTCCATAAACACTGGAAACAAATTCTTCTCAGACACATGATGATGCGATTTCATTGAAAGTTTGGGCTATCAGTGTCTTTTGGATGTTATTTCACGACAATATATCCAACCCAATGTAGCCAAGGGTCTCACATTTGCAATCATGACCATTCACTGTAGTATACCAAAGGGAACCTGTCATATCTACTGAATGAGCTCAACAATGCTGCACTGCATGGCTTTGAAGATTAGTCTAACTGCTACTACTATTTCTTCCAGCAGATGATGTCAATATATGCTCATGCCTGCTCACACTGATTGCTACTGCAGTAAGGTAGCCACCCTTTAGAAAAACCTGTTTCCCTCACTACCAGGGCAGTTTCTGAAGGAGCATGGATCTGTGACCAGCTTTTCACAACAGTGGCAGTACAGGTACAGTGCATGTAAGATTGTTCTCAGTGCCCATTTTTACATATGGTACCATTTCAGTGAAACACTCTATATGGGAATCAGGTAACACAATCAAAAGCTTTCCCCTTAATTTCTCAGTTTTGGCTTTTAGCAAAAATCCCCTGGATGATGTTGTTAAAAGATTTACTGTTGACATTACACTTCCTAACAGCTTGTTACTCTTTCCCAGTGTTGTGGTTTAAGCTTAGTCGTAAATTAGACAAAGCATGTAGCCTGCTTGTTTTCCCCCCACAACCTGTCCTT
>WYDI02019312.1:0-14169 GCA_009867235.2 Psittacus erithacus | reverse complement strand
GGATAGCAACACTCGATTGGCCCCTGCTGGATGCCCACGCGCATGCCTCGTGCACCCTGCAGAGACACCCTCTTTCAGCCCCGAGGTGTCTGCATGGCTCACAAGACGTCGCCGTCGTGCAGCCGGTCCCAACAGACTTTACTGTAAAGATAAGGAATTTTCATATAATAATTAGCGAAAAACAACAGCCTGTCTTTTCTTAATATTTGCATAAAGTCTCCAGTTGCTACTTCAGGTACACTTGCTATATTAAACTGTAGCTTTAACTTACTTTTGGGCAATGGATGCTTAAACTGAATGTTAAAGGTTGTGTAAAGCTCGCTTCCAAATGTTTCCACCTCAGTGGTGTGAGTATTAATGCTGCTGCGCCGTCTTCTGTCTGCAGTCAGGCAGCTGGTTTTTAATACATTGTTTCTCAACCTTCAGTAACGTGGCAGTATAAACGTAGCTGGGTAGCCAATTTATGTTTTCATGTTTGGACATGCTACCAAGAGCTGCAGGCTGTTTGAATTACTAGCATAGCTCTTTAAAAATGACAAAGTAATTTTCTGAAGCGGCTACTGCTGTTTCAATTTTCTTAGCCAAATAAAGCCTAAGAAAACTTGTTTTATTTCTCTGATGTGCCCTGTTGTTCTTTATCTCCATTTTGGAATGGAATAGTGATATTTTGTACTTGGCATTTCCCTATAAAGTTTTACCAAAAAAGAAACCCAACCCAAAAACCCCGTGTTTCTTGCTAATGCCATTATTGCGCGTAACAGGAATGTCTGAGATCCTCTTGCCTGTGTTATTGTACAGCCCTCTGCAGTTTCTGCTCACAATGGTAGTATCACCTGCTTTTCATATTGCTTTGAGTTTTAAGCCCTTGCTTAACGCTGCCTAGTAATTAATGCATTGAACACTAATGTTTCTGGATATGCTGCTTCTAGCTCGTAAGTATGGATACTCTGAGAAGAAAATATGCTTTCTGCGAGGTTTTTGGTGCTCCTATAAAGAAAAAGCTCAGCAGTGGTGGTGGTTGTGGGTTTTTTTTTGTTGTGTTTTTTTTGTGTGGGGTTGGTTTTTTTGTTTGTTGTTTTTCGTTTGTTTATTTTTTTGTTTTGTTTTCTCTTTAATAACCAGCCCCACAAAACAACACGAAATCTTCCTGTAGTCTCATGGTAGAGAAAGGTTGTACTGTAGTGTGAGCATGTTAGAAGAGAGGTTAATAAGCTCTGTCCCCTAATATTCCTGTTCTGGTGCAGATTTTCTTCTAAGCTGAGCGAACTGTGTGCTATGAGAGCTCTCCAGTAATGCATCGGTACTGCTTAAAATGATGATGCTTTTCATTTATGCAGAATAGAAGTGTAAAACTGGTGACAAAATCAGGCATGGGAAAGCACCCTGAGGTTTCCTAAATACATAGAAACAGAGACTTGTCACTTTCTCCACAAGTCACTTGTGTAGATTACTTATCTCCCTACCTACCCGTGCCCTGGTATTTTTTGCTTGTGGTTAGGTACCATGTTTGACTTCTGTGCTTGCCTTGCAGAGAAGTAACTTGAGAAGCTCTTAGTCCAAGGTATCAGCCTAAATGTAGGACTATGCTGCATAAATTAAGCCCAGTGCTGAGTGTACCAACGTGCTGTCACTCTATTTATTTATTTATTTTTTATAATGAGCAATGTAGGCATATTGGTGTAGCTCTAGGTTTCAGCTAACCAGTGCTTTGTTCTTGGGTTAGTAGTGATATGTTGCTCATGCTGGTATAAATACTGTGCCTGTCTGCATGGGCTACCTCAGGAGTTTCTATGTTGTACTCAGTGTTTTATTATTCTTTAACTGTGGACATATGCTTCACATTGGACTCCCCCAGAGGTTATTAAAGGAGCATTAAGGCTGATAAAATCCTTCTCACTTTTTGCATCTTTTCTTAACCGTTACTGGATTTACCATCCCCACCACATATTTCTGTTTCCTGGCACTGCATGGGAACTAGCCTGAATTGTTTCGTTTCCCCTTACACTGTATACACTAGAATTATGTATAAAGTAGTGATGTTGGGAATCTATGGGCTACTTTTAAAGGGTTGTTGAAAGATAAGAGGAAAAAGTAGATACCGTCAGTAACTCGTATTTGTCATATGGGGAGTCTAGTTGAACGCAGCTGAAAATGACCAATTTAGACAATAATGCAGCTGCATGAACTTCCTTATTACAGTTTCTTCAACTCCTCAAAAGCTGCTTGGCTTGGAACAGAATCCCCTAGGGGATATTTTGTCAGTCCTCTATTGCCTATAGCTTTCCTGCTGAATCATGCAAGTGCTTACTCTGTGACCTAACAGTCAGTGCCCTTCTGGTCTAAAATGACCTGTGAAACCCTTTTGTTCTTCCTTTCCAAAGCTTTCATATGATGTGTTTGCTCTGAAGGTCTAAGTCCTCATCTAGATGATTATGCAGTTAATGTCTTGAAGTTCTGATATGAAAAGCTACAATTACTGGTAATTACTTTTGCACAGTGACATCCCGTTGGAATGCGTAGCTATTAAGATTTAAGAACTGAACTTAGACTTCTGTTGTTCACAGGAATATCTCCTGTGTTAGTAAGGAGATAAATGTTTTCATTTGCTTTTGTGATCTTTGTGAAATTTACAGTCTGTCAGACCCTATTCTAAGTGTTAGAAAATGAATTAGAATCTGAACTCTAAGTGTTAGAAAAGTTCAATAGTATAATGCTAATTTCAAATTCATCGCAACTTAGCTGGTGCAGTAATCTGCTTTCTCCCCTTCCTCCCTCCGGTCTCTCCTCCATGCTAATTATATCTTCTCCAGGAAAGATCTATTCTAGCTTGGGTCCTACTGAGGTGTCGATTTGGGCTGGGCTGCTGAATTATTGTTACATTCAGTTACTGTCCTCTAACTCCTCCTGCTGAATCATCCTGACTCTTCTGCTATTGTCTTTGCTTGTGATCAGGTGGTCTAGCGACCTTGGTGCCTGTAAGAATTTTACTTTGGTTTCTGTACCAAATTGGAAGTTAAATGGACGTTAGTGCTTATTCAGAATGAAACTGTGATCTACTAATGAGTAATATAGACTGTGCAAAGAAAAGGATTTGAAAACAGTATCTAATAATACCTTGCTTATGCCTGGCATTTCACTCCAGGCCTTACATAAATATGACTTACCTTTGGCATCCCTTGCCCAGTTCTCTTGGGGACCAAATTACAATCTGCTTGCTGCAGACTGTTAGATTGCTGCAGCTGACAGCTGCAGAACCTGGGACTGGCCATCAAGCCAGCAGCAGTGAGTTTGCAGACGCGCTTGTGCTCTGTATGTCTTATGCAATCTTAAAGTAAAAATCCATAGGCAGATGATACTGGTGGTGACTGAATTTACATATATCTGCTTTTAGTCTGCCAGATAATCTGCATGTGTATGCCTTTTATCTATTAAAGAAAAAAAAAAGGTGATGCTGGCTTTGTCTTGTTTTCCTTGGCCCTTGTGTTGTCATATCTTTATTTTCTATTAGATGAAAGGATGACTTGGGGGGTAGTGGCAGGGAGGCAAACAGGAAAAGCATGATTTCTTAACTTACGTATATGTCTCTAGAAGTACACGCAACTATGTTACTGTCTTAACATCAACAAAGGAAATGCCACGTCCTGATGTTTCTGTCAAGGCAGCAATGTATGGTACATAGGGGACAGTACCATACATTGAACTGTAAGAATAGTATGTGTATTTTCAATTCAGTACTGAAACTGCCCAGTTCTGTTCAACAGTTGGGAAGTTACAGGTGAAAAAATTGTCTTTAAGAATTTTCAAATACATGATCTTCATGGCTGCTATGTACAAGTGCTCATAACCATCTGTGCTAGTAAAAATATCGTTTCATAATGTAAGCTTTTTTTATGAATGTCATCATTTAACTGGCAATTTTGGGGAAAAAAACCTGTGGGGTATGGTAAGGTGAAAGTACCAGTGAGACTCTAGTATGTATTTATCAAAGAGTAGTTTTGGGGTTGGAAGGGACTTTTAGAGGTCATCTAGTCCATTTATTTAAAACAGTTGCTTCCAGTTCTGGCTGAAACAGGGGAGGAACCTGGTACATAAAGAATTTAGGGAAACAAAAGAAAAGGCAAGTTATTTGATGTATGCAACTTGTGGATTTGCTTTGATAATTGAACATTCCAGTTAGATTTTCCCTCTCAAGCCTGTAGGCTTCCTCCCTTAAATGTAGCAGGGGTGACAAATTAATATTTTACTACTTGGAACACTATGGTGTAGTTATTGTCTATGTGAAGAGCAATGGTAGGCAATTTCCTGCAACTATTATAATTTACTAGCTTCAGTAGTCACTTTGTGAAGCAGCTGATATAATACCAATTTTGATACCCGATCTCTGGGGCAATAACAATACTCTGTATGCCCATGCAGAAGGTCCTTGAAGGGTTGTGGGCAAGTTTCTGGAATTGGAGATTGTCTACTGCTTAATGGAGCAAGGAAGAGCTGATTTCCATATGACTTGGAAACTAACACTCTTAAACCTTGTGGTTAATGTGCTTCTCTCTACTTGCTTTTGAATATGTAGACTTCAAATTTGGTTGCTTTATTTTTTGTGAAACACCACTGTGTTTTCCTTTTTAATTTACCTTATTCTTTTTGGTTTCTATGCAAACTGTAGAGACAAAATGATTGAAGTTTAAGTGAATATGTATCGATGAAGCTTTCTTAGAAATGAAACATCACCTTAAAAATAGGATTGGTTTAAAGAAGCCTTTCAGGGGTGCCAAAATATGCATAAACTGTTTAAATAGTGAAAGTCAGCGTTCCCTCATCTTCATTTTTACCCTTCTTCATCACTGTAGTATTTTCACGTAAAATAAGAAATTGATCTGTCTCTTGATTTGATAGCTTTGGAAGTAGTGGATAACAAGCATACCTGTTGTGATGGGTCAACCCTGGATGCCAGGTGGCCCCTTAAAGCTACTCCATCATGTCTCTCTTCAACTTGACATGGGAGAGAAAATAAAATGAAAGGCTAGTGGACAGGGAAAGATGACTCGCCAATTACAAAACCAAAATTAGTTTATTATGGATCAAATCAGATTAAGATACTGAGAAATAAAACCAAATCTTAAAAACACTTCCCCCCAGTCCTCCCTACTTGTTGGATTAAATTTCAGTCTTGAATTCTCTACTCCTCCTTGCCATTAGCAGAGGGACAGGGAACGGGGGCTGTGGTCAGTTCACCACACATCGTCTCTGCTGCTCTGTCCTCCTCAGGGGAGGATTCCTCACATTCTTTCCTTGCTCCAGTGTATGGTCTCTTCCCTGGGAAACAGTTCTCCATGAGCTTTTTTCAATGTGAGCCCTTCCCACAAGCTGCAGTTCTTCATTAACTGCTCCAGCTTGGGTCCTTTCCATGGGGTGCAGCCTTCCGAGAACAGGCTGCTCCAGTGTGGGTCCCCCACGAGGTCACAGGTCCTGCCAGAAAACCTGCTCCAGCATGGGCTTCTCTCTCTATGGAGCCACTGTATACATTCTGAGTGATAGTTCTTCTTTGGCAGACTGTCCTACTTGCAGCTTTTCCCTGGTAGACAAAGCTATACTGATGCATGGTTTCAATCTTCATTTAAAAGTAAGTAATTTCCTGTCTAGTGCTGGTGTTTGGGTTTTTCTGGGTTCTGTGTATTTGCAGATTTATATCTATTATACTGGAATTCTGTACTCTGTTCCAATCAAGCATGGAGGAACATAAAGTGTAAAACAATTAAGTTTGATAGAAACATTCTTCACAGTGATTAGTAAAGCATAAAGGTGGTGCTTATCTGTATGAGCGCCAGGTGCATGTGTAGTACTCATTAACTTTCAGGATCTTTTGTGCTTTTTTGAAATATCATCTCCTTTTTTTATAGACATTCTATTACTCAGGAAAGAAAGTTTGAATACTTAGCCAGAAATCAGCTGTGACATTGTGTGTATCTAAGCCAGTAGATAATGGCACATCTGGAGCACAATCAGCTATTTCAAGAACTGGGTTCAATAATATGCTTTAAACCTATGGATTTTCTTGGGTGACTGTAATGGACAATTTATCAAGTCATCTTTTTCTAATGATGATATTCAGTGCTTGTGATTCTGGAAACCTGTAAACCACAGGTATTGCTGACTTTCAATTATGAAGTAGTAAGATACTTTTGTATTACTTCAGGGCTTGAATAATTGTGTGTGCGCTGACAGTGTGGTGAGCTGTCTTGTAGAAGGAATTTGTTGTTTGCTTGGAAAGCAAACAGGAAATATCGATAATAAGTCATAACTTGACAGGCTGAACCTTTCCTTTTAGAAATAACACAGCAAGTCCTGTAGTAGTTGAACCATTAGCTAGCCTTTTCATTCAACATCACATTGTGGAGAAGGATAAAGCCTTCCCAGGTGCGGAAATGACTTGCTAGTTTTATTCCATTGCTTCCAATTTTCTGCTACCTATAAACCACACCTTTTTTCCCCCCTCTTTTTAATAAGCGAAGGTTTATGGACCAACATTAGCCAGAGCTGAAAAAGTAAGCTTTTTTTTTTTTTTTTTTCTTACAGCACAAGATGGGGGGGGAAAGGTGTTATGGGCTGTAATTTTCTTTGGAAAGAAAGTAGGTTAAAAAGGTTACAATATGCCCTTTTATTGTCACTCATAAAAGCTAAACTGTTACTGGGACTTATGTGGAAAATCATGTTTTAGTGTGGCCAATGCATTGTCAATTTGCCCAGGTATGGCAGGTTTGGGGTTTCTTTTCCCTGTATCGTAATTAACATTCTGGAGACCTTGCACATACCTAGCTTCACTTTTATTTACATGCATTTAAAAAAAGTCCTCTGCAATGCCGGTAGCCTGCATAGCTTTACTAGACCTGGGAGAGACACACACACACCCCCTCACACCCCTCACACTTTGGTGGTGGGTGGTCATCTTTGCCCTAACAGTACTCATGAGAAATCTTGGCTTGTTAGAGTTCTGTGAATAACAATTGGGGTTTAATTCCTTAGCCAGGATATGTAAAAAAGAATTAGGAGAAAGAACCGTTGGAAAAAGATTAAGGTACATCTTCAAATACATTCTGGGTATTTCTTGAATGATAGGTGGAGATCAAATATAATAAATAGCTTTTGTAAAGCTCTGTGCTCTTGGACCTGCAAGTATCAGCATGGGCATGTTTTCCATTCAGTTAAGTGTGCTGTGTACTTGAAACCTATTTTAATATAAGGGAGCTATGGCCCATAACCAATACAGTATTTCAAAGGCCCCACAGCTGTTGATAACTTTTAAAACTTGTTATGTTATACAACATGAAATTATTAGCATCAAGTATACTCAAGGTGCATGTTTATAGTGTGCGTGCTGTGTGGTAACAGGCTCGTGTCACCTCACAGCAATAAACTGATTTTTTTTACCTGTGGGGGAGAAGAGAGGAGGAGTTCCCCATAATTTGTGACTTGTTAATGTAGGGGAACTGAATCTTATGCTTAGTTGAGTTTGGTGTAAGTTGAATTATGCAAGAGCTGTGATATTTAAGGAAGATAGAGTCAGAAGAGCTAAACTTTAAATAGCCAGTATAAAATAAAACCCAAACAACAAATGTAGTAGTAGTCTTTGTTAACTCCTTGGAAGTAATTACAGTGAAACCAGAGTTTGCAGATGGTGCTGAAAGAGAACAAATATTGAGCAATGCAGCTAGATGAGAGGAGGTTTTAGTTTAAGTAGCATGTGTGAAGTGGACTGTTAGTTTGACACAAAGGCATATGCAGATGCCAAAAATGTGTCTCTATTGTGGCATGATTGCAAGGTATCCATGTTTTTATTCTTGGTGTGCGTAACTGACTTGCATTTTAAAAATTATTATAAAAATTTATATCATGGTGAGGTGTTGCAATATGCAATCCTCAAGTTCTTGCAGTACCCACACTTTTAGTTTCATTGATATCAATGTATTAATAAGGCTTGAACTCTTAGAGCAATAAGACCCCTATATCATTCTGAAAGATGATTCTAATTTGCATGTGTTCTCTTCTTTGTTTCCACATGCTACTTGTCACTATCATGAACTTGTGTTCCTGAAAATCAGAAAGACAAACAATGGAATGTCCTTCCAGCCAACCATAATTTTTTTCCTTTGTATGTTTTGGTTTTACTGCAGTTAAATAGTATAGTTTGTGTTTGAGTGATTGGGGATAAGAAAAATCCTTGATCCACATGAAGTATTTCCATACGTATTTCAGTAGCATCCTGCAGGTCTTTGGTTTGATGTCTTTTTAACTGCCTGATAGAAGATACCTGTTCCTAGACTAACAGCTTCTGGAGCTATCACTTGCTCATGCTGCAGTTCTTGAACTTTGCCTGTGTTTTCAGGTCCTTATCTTGCTGTAACTCACAAAAGCTGACAACAGAACAAATGTTACCTATCAGTGTTCTATATCATATATACTACTCTCTGTATAAATGCTATATGTAAGTTTTCTGTTATTTATAGGACACTTGTTCTATAAATAGGTATTTGTTCTTTGTCTGGAATAGATACTGTTCTAAACCTTGCCAGTTCCTCTGGGGTATACAGTGGGGCTTTAAGAGGAAGTGGATGATATTCTGAAATGCATTGCTACCTGGTTTGTATCTTAAATGTGCAACAATACTAAAACAGGAGCTGGGACCTCCTGACCTCCTTTAAGCAGCTGAATTAACAGGTTAAATGAAATAGATTTACCATTAGTATCTGTCTTTGTGGGCTGGAGGTGCTGGGTTGCAGTAACCTATATCTGCCCTGAGCAAAGAGGGGGGGAACCCCCCTGATATTGACAAACTGCTTTTACACTCCTGAATCTTGATGGGGGCAATCTAAAAAGAAAGCGAAAATAACCAAACACAGTGTAAAAGCCAAGACTACTGAAGTGATATATTTTGTCCATTACTTAAACAGAAAATCAAGGTAAGGAAATTGAATGTTTGCCTTGTTTTTTTTTTTCCAGTAGTTCATCTTACCCCTACCTTTGTCTTGTACTCTGTAGAGATTCTTCCTAGATGAACTGGGTCCGAGTTTTGACTAGGGCTTGCTTTCTCTTCTTTACGAAACAAGTATAATTCAGAAATGAGTGCATATGGTAATTCTTAGCAGGGCTGTCTTTAATTTCAGCTCAGAGATAACTGCACTGTAACACTGTGCTTCCATTAGTAATCCTACTGCAAACTTGAAAAATCTTTTTGAAGACCTGAATAAGCGAAAATGGGAAGAAATCAAGTGTGGGTTTGTTTTGAGTGTGCAGCTCTAGTTGTGTTCCTTGCATTCGCGAGGTTTTCAGTTCCTTGCTCTTAAAACCTGAATTTTTGATTTTATGCAAACCGCTACACCTTAGTTCTGAGGTGGTGATCAGAATTTCTGCTGGAATAAAGGAATTGTGGCACTTTAATATTATCCTCCCCCAGTGCTATATGAATGTAAATTAGTACTATAAAAATAAATGAGAACATATTTTTTATTGAAGTTTCTATTTTGAAGCTTTGTGTAATCAACAGTTCCAATGCTGTTTTGAAGATTACAGAGCTGCATATTTGGAAGTTCCAAAATACATGGTTCTTCATTGAGATGTTTCTTCAGTATTCTCAGCTGTAAGGAACAATTCAAGATAAATCTTGACCAACTTTCCTTGATCTAGAAAGGAGCATTAAGCCACCATTTGGCTAGAGAAATGTAGACTGTTCAGTTCTACAGCTGCTCTCTAATACCTAGAAGCATGTGCTTCTGCGGATATTTAGGCATGAAGGGCTATGACTTACGTTCTGCCTGTGCCTTTCCCTGCTTCCTTCTTTTCATGTGCTCTCGACTATTATGGCCATGTCACCAGGCCAGCTTTCTGCTTTAGTAGTCCTATATAAAATTAAGGGAGAAATTTCCAAAATACAGTCAGAGTACAAATGGAAAATAGTGATTTTTGTTTATATCTCTTCTTGGTGTTCTTTATAAGGAAGTTGAAACTTAACATGTGGTTGTCACTGAAGATTTTTTTTAACAGCGCAGTGATTCACAAAGCTTTTTGTAATTATACAGATTGTCAGTGATTACTGAATTTTCTGGCTTCTGCTGCTTTGGATGATTCCTGCTTTCTCTCTGTTACCAAGGGTCAGGAGAAAATTACTGTGTCTTTTCCTCTATGTTGCTGAACAAAGCGCTATGTTTCCTGACTTCTGAAATTAAACCATTTTGAATTTGCTTTATTCTTGCATCTCTTCTTATTCACCTTCTTTTACATAGTAGTACGAATTCCCATCAGAGAGAAGAACCTCAGTATCAGGCTTTCAACTTTACAGTGCTTGAGAGGCAATCATTAATGGAGGTATTTTGATATACTGCTTTCCATGACAGCCTTAAGCTGTAGCCACAAATAACTTTTAAAATTTTTTATTTGAACTCTTTCGTTTTCATGCTTTTTGATGGCTGGATGCTGCATTTCAAGTTTCTAAGTATATGTTGGACATATGAAAACACATTCAAGGTCTCTTCTTAAGTGGAAATAAGGGGTAAAGCCCATAAATAAACCAAAAGAGCATTGCTTCCAGAGATGTCACACCTGTTGTAGAATTAGTGTTGTGAACCTTTGGAATGTCAGACAGTTTTTGGGAAAGATTCTTCCTAATGAAGAGGGGGGAAAAAAACCCAAAAAGATAAATACGAATTGCAAAAAAAAAAATCCAAGAGTTTCTTGCCTGATTGAGTTGGGGTAAAAAAAACATGACTTGATGCTTTGATCCTTCCGTTAAATGAAATGACATGAAAAGGGAGAGGGGAGGGAAATGTGTGGTTGCAGAGCAATATGCTGTCTGTTAGTACCACTGAAGATGTTCATAGGCTCCAGCAGACAAGAATTTTCAGTCACTTGATGGGCTTTTGTGCATTAAACTTTTGGTGGTGGAAGGCTAATAAATTAGTAGTAGTTACCTAACCAACACTTACTGGGTGAGTGGGGATGGATTCAGCATTCCTTTGCAGAGAGTGAGGATTGTCAATTACACAATGCTTACTGCCAGTATAAACAAACATTGTTAGGCAAATGTATTTACTTAAATACAAGCAGACCAAGTCTGTCAATTTCGCTAAACAAGAATTCTACCATTTCCATTTCTGTCTGCACATTTGAACTTTGCTTTACTGCAAACGAAAGTGAGAAGGAAGGGGTTGGGCTCTAGCATCTTGGACTGGTGTGTTAGATCCTCTAGTTCTCATTCATGATATGCATAAAAGCCATTTGGGGCTTTGAGGAGGGACGGGGTGTAGCAAGAACAGCAATGTATATTAGGTGGTAGAGGAGGCCACTAAACCCATTTGTTATGAGTGGTGTTTGAAGCCTGCAGCTGTTAGGGGAGAGGAGTTGGTGCAGAGCCCACAGGTGTTTAGAGCTGTGGGGAAAGAAGTGGGGGCTGTGAGCAGGGGAACTGCTTCCTATTGCATAGTTCTTACTGTCTGAGAAATGGGACTTCATAGTGTCTCACTAGAGACAGGCAGGATGGCATCGAGAAATATTTGGCTCGGTCATTGGTTTTGCCTGAAAACAATAATCTCCAGGATCCTGTACTTGTTATCAAGCCCAGGAAGAATTGTTTCTGTTCCCTGGTGCTGTGATTGTGAGTTGCTTTTGAAGCCAAGCTTTGCAGCTGACCTTTCAAATCTGAAGTGCTATCTTGTGTAGCTAAATGCAGCACTCCATTTCCCAAGTAATGCTAGAGCATTCAAGGTTTGCTTTTTCTATTTTAAGACTTCATTTTTCTAACCTTCTCTTAGTCTTCCATTGAAGAGGATAGAAAAGAAGGAAAAAAGAACAGTAGCAAATGTTTCTAAAGATTCAAATTAACAGCAATGCAAAATTATTTTTAATATTTAGTCAGCTGTAGTCACAATTTTTTTTTTGTCATCTTTATTGTAAGCCTGTAATAATTAAGTTGAATGCACTTCTTCTGCACAGGTTCCGGTATTTGCATCTCATTTGACTTACTCCTTTTAGTGTAAATGCTGACCTGGAAACTGTCATCTCTGATGGAAGCAGTGGTTCTTCTGCTCCACTACCTGCATCTGATAGTGATTGGTGGCAGCTGTTTTGTACAAGAGTAGGATAAAAAAAAAGAAGTCTACAGTGGGAATACGTGTAACAACTCTTGCATTTTGGGAGAATTTCTAGTATGTATGATAGCGTGGTAGGAAACAAAAGAGGATCTTAAAGGGTTTAGTAGCAAAGATGCATTCTCTTGCCAAATAATAAAGCACTGAGTGAAAAAAAAATAGAATTTGTAAAAGATTTACTTCTTGGATTAAAACTAATTTTGTGATTGGCAAAACTTCTACTCAAACTAGGAGTATAAAATCAAGAACCAAACTAGCAGCACTCTCTTGCTCTATTAACATACAATTGGACTCACTGTAAATTTGGCTAATAGTTCTGTCATGTGCTGTGGCAACGCCTCGCATGTTAACTCCAAGTTACTTCTCTAAAAGACATAAGACTGAATAAATGTGCTTTTCTGGGTTATGGAAGTACAGGAGGCACAGGACATACATGCCTGTTAGCGTTGGCTGGTACAGTTTGTGGTTAGTGGTATTCAGATGTATTTTGTACATGCACTGGTTTTAATGAAAGTGGTTTGTATTGTTTTGGAAATGAATGATGACTTCACAGCCTGTGACTGTTTTTATGCAGCACTTAAGATGAGCTGAATAAGAATTATTAGTCTGTTGGGTGAGAAATGCTGGCTGCTGTTCTTGGATGGAAAGCAACTGTAGCCAGTTCTCACCAAGTAATGCATCTGAAGTGCTAGATGCTTTTGAAAACTCTAGCAGATGTCTAACTCTACTTTTTTAGGCGCTTAAACAACATTTTAAAATCTGGTCTGAAAAAGCTGAAATCCCCCTGAAGATGCCACTAGAATTTTAATGATAAATTAAATGACTGCTACCGCTCAACCCAGGACATGTAGGTACACAGATGATCTGTTTTATTGTTTTCTGTAATTGCGGTGAACATTTTGCCAGACTTGCGCGGTGTTTTA
The DNA here is from genome assembly GCA_009867235.2 of Psittacus erithacus. Classification (NCBI taxonomy): domain Eukaryota; kingdom Metazoa; phylum Chordata; class Aves; order Psittaciformes; family Psittacidae; genus Psittacus; species Psittacus erithacus. The sequence goes on along the minus strand of WYDI02019312.1, from coordinate 1,112 downwards.
CTTTCCAGCAATGCGGTATCACCAGCAACTCACTGAAACTACCAGAAACTACTGAAACTGAAATTGTAACAAAAGTTCTTCTTCATGGTATTGTTTGGGTACAGAGGGGTATGGGTATCTTGAACATGGAACACAATTTAGTAGGCCAGGCTTACTGGGGGCTGATGGAGCTGGTCTGACAGAGAAGGGGAAGAGCAGTTTTGGTAGGAGGCTTGCCAGGCTGGTCAAGGATGCTTTAAAGTAGATGTGTTGGGGGAGAGGGGCGTCATTCCATCCCAACACACCCAGTCAGTTGCCAGCAGCTATCATAAATGCTTCAAGCAATGCAGAGATATTCCACTTGCTCCAGCCAATGAGCCAGATTCATCTGGAGCTCGGTTCAGATGCCTCTGTACAAATGCCCGTAGCATGGGGAACAAAGAAGAGGAATTAGAGATGTGTGCACATCTACGGAGGCATGATATAATAGGCATCACAGAAACATGGTGGGATGGCTCCTATGTCTGGAGTGTTGGAATGGAAGATTGCAGGCTCTTTAGAAAAGACAGGCCTGGCAGGTGGGGAGGAGGAATTGCCATTTATGTTAGGGATAGGCTGAAGAGTATGGAACTCTGTCTGGAGACAGGTGATCAGACAATAGAGAGTTTGTGGGTCAGGGTTAAAGGGAGAACAGCGATGGGAGACATTATTGTGGGAATCTGTTACAGACCGCCAGATCAAGAGGACTCTGTGGATGAAGCACTCTGTAGGCAGATAGGAACAGCCTCACACTTACAGGCCCTTGTTCTCATGGAGGACTTCAATCACCCTGGTATCTGTTGGAGGGACAGCACGGCCCATCACAAGCGATCAAGAAGGTTCCTTGATTGTGTGGAAGACAACTTCCTTCTGCAAGTAATAGGGGAGCTGACAAGGAGAGGTGCCATGCTTGACCTCGTGCTCACCAGCAGGGAAGGGCTGGTAGGAAATGTGACGCTCCAGGGCAGCCTTGGTTGCAGCGATCATGAGATGGTTGAATTCGAGAACCTCAGGATGGTGAGAAGAGCGTGCAGCAAGCTCACTGCCCTGGACTTCAAGAGAGCAGACTTTGGCCTCTTCAGGAACCTGCTCAG
>WYDI02019308.1:0-14053 GCA_009867235.2 Psittacus erithacus | reverse complement strand
TGATTTGTGTTATACCTTAGTTACTGGACTGTTCTTATCTCAACCTGTGGGAGTTGCATTCTTTCGATTCTCCTCCCTATCCCTCTGGGAGCTGAGGGAGGAAGGGGGGAGTGAGTGAGAGACTGCATGGCTTGGCTTAAACCATGACAGTTACACTAAATTAAAATATATGCAATTTATGGGATAGAAATTAAAAAGTAAACTTAAAAGACAGCAGAGTACTAAACCGCAAAAGTATACCCTCTACTTGGTCTTTCTACATCAGGATGCAGCTCTGCATAAGATAATATACTTTTCTGGAAAGCTTTTTTTTTCCTCTTTTCCTTGAAATTCTTTCTCTCACCAGCTGGCATGACTGCAACATGCCAGACTTTTTCTGACCAGTACAATACACCCTGCCACATTATCAAAAAGATCTAAAAGTTGATGGCTAACCTGACAGTGCTGCAGCTCCCTTACTACTTTGGTTTTCCCTGGTGTATCAGGTGTCATCCTCATTGTGGGCCATGGCTCTTCCTTGGCATCTTTCACTCGACCTCTGATAGGGCTCCCCACCAGAGACAGCAAAGACTTTGCCCAGGTGGTACGAAAGGTAAGAAGACCTTTTTTACAGTAAGAAGCTTTCTTTTTGTTTTATTATACTTTTACACTTCTTACACAGTGAGACATGACTGTAGCTGCATGCCAGTACCAATGACATTAGCTTTCTCATTACAAAGGGAATCTCATGTAGTTTTAGCAGAACACTGGAGGTCCAGAGAAGCATTTTCTCCTGGTAAACAGTATGTGACTAGCAGCTAAGACTTTGTAGAAGATTTTCACACAACTCCACTGGAAAGTCAATGCCAGGTAACACCTACAGACCTCCCATATGAAGACAGGCTAAGATAGTTGGGCTGTTCAGCCTGGAGAAAAGAAGGCTGTGTGAAGACCTCATAGCAGCCTTACAGTATCTGAAGGGGGCCTACAAGGATGCTGGAGAGGGACTTTTCTTCAGGATAGTGACAGGACAAAGGCCAATAGGTTCAAACTTAAACAGGGGAAGTTCAGGTTAGATATAAGGAAGAAGTTCTTTACTGTGAGGGTGGTGAGGCACTGGAATGGGTTGCCCAAGGAAGTTGTGAATGCTCCATCCCTGGCGGTGTCCAAGGCCAGGTTGGACAGAGCCTTGAGCAACATGGTCTAGTGTGAGGTGTCCCTTCCCATGGCAGGGGGGTTGGAACTAGATGATCTTAAGGTCTTTTCCAATCCTAACCATTCTGTGATTCTATAAGGCACATTTGGAAACCTCTCCATTTGGAGCTAGACTCTTTCCTTTAGAAATGGGGCTAAGAGACTACCCTCCCCAAGACGCTGTGAGTGTAACCTGCAGCTGTGTTCAGTGAAGCCACTCTTTTAGAAACTGGTTTTCAAGTCACTGCAATCACACAACTTTCACACTCAGCTACAGAAAGGAGAAGGAGGTTTTGCCAGTTTCACTAGTGGGGCCTATGCATGAGACTTGGTTGTCAAGGTTTTTTGTTTACTCTGTTCGTGTATTATCACCAGTGACAGAATTCTTCACCCCAGTTTTCCTTACCACATGCCCTAGTATGACCAACCAGAGAATTGAGTCTTTGGATATATTTTTACTACTGCAGTCAAAGCGTAAGAAGGCATGAATATATTCTGATCATCAAACACAAGTATGAATGTGCAGCGATGACACAAGTTCAGCTTCCGCCTCACAGGCCTTCAGTCTGTTTTTTAGTTCTTCTCAAAAGTGACAAAATGTCCTGGTCTCAACCCCCCAGAACAATCTCAGCATCTGATCTATCCTGTAGCAAAGGCCCCTCTTTCCTGTCATAACGATGACCCTGATAGTAATTCTGCTAGTAACTTCTTTCCTAGATCCCTTCACTGGGCATGTGTTTCTGCGAAGAGCTGAAAGAGGAGAACAAATGGCAGATGGTCAACCCACCAGTGAAGACATTAACCCATGGAGCAAATGCAGCATTTAACTGGAGAAATGGTATTGTGGAAGATTAGAAGGCAGGCTTTGCCTGTGCAGTTGTCAAAAAGGAGCCAAAGACCGGTTATGGTTCAGCACAGTACAGTGATTTCTCCAGAAGACTTACAGAGGGTGGGAAATACCCTCCCTGATTTGTCAAAGCACAGAAAAATACTTCCGAGTTTGGTGCCTGAATGCTGTTTTTATTTCAGTGGCTGAGAAGAAGGAACCTAGTAACTGGAATGCAAGTGAGAAATAACTCTTCTGGTGGTGAAGAAATTACCTTTTAATGTTTTCCAAAGAGCACCAATGTTTAATAAATATGGAACCGCCTGATTATAAATTCTACTGCTAAAGGCACTAAAAGTAGACAATGCTGCATTTTCCAAGACCAAAATACGTCCAGTGAGAATTGGGGTTTTTTCAGGCACTTGGATACTTTCAGACAAGCAGAGAAACTGGGACTGAAAAAAGTAACTTCTTACCTGAAGAGGGGACTGAGACCAGGTCTACCTAAAGCCACTGGGTTTCCTGTTCACTCCGTCAGTTCCATGAGAGCAAACACCACGCTATTTATTTACCTCTCCTAAAAAGAAGGCCCATTTTTTATCACAACAGCTCCTCATTCAGTGATTCTTGAGTTATCTGTATTGCAAAAGGGACTAAATGATTCTTTTTTTGAAGAAAACTGATTGCTATAGTGTTGCTGGGACAAAAAAAGACTCCTTGTGTTACTGTACTGGTGACAAAACTGTGATGTGAGCAACTCTAACTGCTGAACACTTCCTGAGAAGGCGCTTGCAGGGCAGCAGCTTTGATTTCTGCTGTTCTGTGCCAAATTGTATAAATGATGACACACTTATTGGATGGGTCACCCAACCTGTCTCTGTAGCTCTTCTTTTGGTGATTTGTTTAATTAAGGGAATGTAGGCCTGAAATTTTATGCACAAACAGGAACATACCTTTCCTCAGACTCTTTTCTTTTCTAGTTATCTCTCAGATAATTACCTCTGGGAAAGTACAAGTGTTTCTTTCAATGAAAGGAAAAAATGGAGGTTTCTCTTTCTCTCTTAACATGACTAAAAACATCTTCAATTTCACTCTTCTTCTCCCTACTCCATCTTAACACATCTCTGCATGCGTGCTGTTAGCCATCAGGGCATCCAACATTCAGGCTTTGAGACTGAGTGGCGTCTCCACTGTCTGTGGGCGTGGAGATTTCATATCTTGATCTTGTGTCTGAAATGATTCATTTTGACTTTCTAGCTCTGGTGATGTTTGCTCAAGTTGTTCCCTTTCTGACAGTTCTCTCATTTTAAAGTGAAAATCAAATGTCCCAGGGCCAAGACAGAAGTTCTTTACCTAGCAAGGGAGAGCGTAGGACTGCATCTCTGCTTGCATTGGTAGCTACTGATGCAGCCCTGGGAAAAGGTGAAACCCCAAGTACCGTAACAGCCTCTTCTTACTCCAGGGGAGCAGGAGGCCCCTGCAGTGCTGAAAAGACTGTGGCCTGGTTACTTTTCCACACCTCACCCCAGCACACACTTGCTGTCAGCTGTAGGGGTTGGTGTGGTGAGGGACGGTTTTGCGCTGAGCCCTGAAGGCAGTGGCAAGGCTCCTCTGTGGTCTTCAGGGAGGACTGTGAGGCAAAAGTCTAGCTGAGAAACAGCCATACTGTATGTGAAAATCAGCACGAAGGGGAAGAGCAAGGTGGAGAGGGAGGGAGCAACATCTCAGTCTTAGGCTTAGCCATGCTAACAGCAACCAGCAAGGGTCTCCTATCACACCACTTGCTCCCTCAGGCTGGGCTCAGCCCCAGCCACAAGGGAAAGCCCGACCCTCTGTTGGTGAAAAGCAGCCCCTTCGGGCATCCTCTTTCCTCACTAAGGATCCTGTCCAAGTGGGAAGGGAGGGGGAAAAGGGGACAGCAGGGCAATGGGGTGGCATGGGGCAAGCATATCTCTGCTCATTCCTGGGATGTTCAAGCTCAGTGCCTGCAGAGGAGTCAGCTCACACCTCACAGTGCTCCCATGGGGCTTTCCTCTCTATGAAAGCTGTGGCTTTTGGTACAGTTTGCTCTGATTTCATGATCAATTTCAAGCCACAGGACAGGTGTCATCTAGGATGCTGTCATCCCAGACTGAAACCCCAATGTGAGAAATGTTCCCAGCTTTGACAAGAGCTTAGAGGTGAACACAGGTTTACTTCTAAAAAGCACTTTGTAGGATCAGAGCTGAAATTATATCTTTAACATACAAGGGTTCTTAATTGTAAAATCTAGTGCTTAGGAGAGAGAGAGAATTCCTAATGTGGTGTGTTCATAATATGAAACTATTTGCAGAACACGGGTGAAATTAAGGACATGTCCTTGGAAGCTTCAAAGTTGCTTTTGCAGTAAGCAAAAGACGTATGAAATTCTTTTCCAGTTTCTTGATTTTTTTAATGCAACTTCAAAAAATAGATGTTGTTTTACTACACTGCAATTTTCTTTAATTTGTTCTATTTCACTACAAACTTATGTACTTCAATAAATGCTTTTAGTACCACTTACATAATCTGAGTGTTTTGTTTATATCTTAAAACCTGAAAATACAATTCTTTTGATAAAGACCTAAAATGAAGTTAATCTATGGTGACACCTTGTGGGAAAACACAACCTCAGATTTAAGTGACTAAATAAGATTTGGTGTGGTTGAAAGATGGGTCAGAGAAGCAAGCTTTATGTATTATTTATTTTTCTGAACACAAATGCTCCTTCCATACACTTTGAAAGGATAGTAACATAGAAATTTGTAGTAATGTTTGGGACTGCTTTTAGGCAGAACTGCTTGGAGAGACATTTGAGTCCAGTTCTTCTCAAAAGCAAGACAAAAAATGCTGCAAATATTTTATTCATGATTTTTCCAAAGCTTTTTTCTTGTGCCAGCATTGATCTGTGCAGCTCAGCTTAGAACAGCAGTTAATTCTGTTCATTTTGTGCGAGTTTAAATTATCAAATGGGGACTAAATCAGTTGAGTGGATTTTTGACTATCTCCTGAGAGCTTTGTTATTGATATGCTCCAAAACAAAAGGATTTTTTTAATTATTTATTAAATAAAAATATTTTTATTATCTATAAGACTGCATGAAGCTGTTTACTGTGAGTTCAGAAGAGTGCATGGATCTGGTCTTGATCGTCCAGTGCTTTCTTCAGTGGGTGATTAAAAATTATAATGTTCAAGATTCTTTGAACTTGAGAACAGCACAAAAGCTTTGAACAAATAAAAGACTGTGCTACAAGGAATAGGAAGGAATTAGCGAATAATTGAATTTTACAGCACAGTGTTTGGTGGAGATCACAGAAGGTCCAGAGGGCACTTTGGGGCTCTTGACTCATAACACCTAATGAGAAGACAAACTGCAAAACTTCTAAATGGGATCTTCCTGAGCTTCATGGGTTTTCTGTGATGATACTTTCTTAGTGTGAGATCTTGACAACCCCAAGTGCCTCATTTAGCTGCAATGAACACTTGTGACCAGCTTTTACGTCTACAGTGGAAAAGGCCTCATCTCTGGGGAAGAAGTAGCCGTGGAAGTTGCATATGATTAGGTTTTCTGATTTTTTCTAAGACACGTGGAGCATAGATACTCTCAGCATTGCTTTTTTTTCATACACAGCTTCATACATGGGAGAGAATTACTGACTTAACCTCAAACTCATAATGTCTTAGGTGTCATTGATGTACCAAGGTCAGGTTCAACCCTGGGGGCTTTAAGCAGCCTGATTTAGTGGAAGATGGCAAGGGGGTTGGATGAGATGATCTTTAAAAGTCCCATTCAACCCATATCATTCTATGATTCTATGATTTAAAGGCAAAAATCTGGGCACCTAAATCAATATTAGATGCAGAGTTTAAAATAGCCTAATATTTTTAAAGAATGCTTCACCAACTTTGGAGTAAGTAATTTGGACATAAGAGTGATAACCTAAGGTTGAAAACCGGGAAGGAAAACTTCAAAGCCTTAAGTTCAGCATCATATCCTCACATTCAGCACAACATTTTTTTTTAGTCTTTTAGGAAGAGGTCTGAAAAAATGACTGCTCCAGTACTATCTAAAAAGGCCTTTATTCATTACTGAAAAATTAAGAAGCAGAAGGACGAGAGAGGCTTAGTGCACCTTCATGCAACAAGTTTGGCCAGGGGATCCTCCCTCTCCAAGATACGAATAAAGGAACTACTATTAACTAGTTTCCAAATGGTCCTTAAGGTATTTCTGGAAAAGACAGTGAAATTAAACATCTCTTCCAACAAAAGCACTGGTAGTCTCCGAAAGGAGCACTTTGTAACACATTAGAGACTTCCAGATGTTCTTAGTTTTCTGTGATTGTACTCCAGACAGGATGCTGCATTTTTTTTTTGCAGATACACCACTGGAGGTCACTCATGTACTAGTAAACAGTACAGTGCTGCATAGAAAAGGTAATATAAATTATCCAAGAATGAACTCAGCTTGACCCAAAGATTACTTTTAAATGGGAGTTGGGAAATATGTTGTGTGGATATTTCTCAGTACAGTAAAATATGTTAAAACTAGCAAATAAGCTAATGGTTTTTAGTTTTTTAGGAAAAGACAAAACCTACCAACATAAGGAAGCCAAGTTTGCTTTGATCTAGCTACAGTGATAATGGAAATGCAGCATTTAAGAGGAAAAGATAGATAAACGCCTCCCAAAATCCTTACTGAAGTCACATCAGTGTGATAAGAAATTGCAGACAAAATGGTATGTAAGATAGGAGCAGAAAGATTGCATGGTGATTTTCTTACTACAAAATTTCTGATAGGAGAAAAAATACAAGGAAGGAGTTATAAACTATTTCATATGACTCGTTTCCTTATCTCCACTTTCTGTTACTCCATTTTTAGCACTAGCTTTAAAACTTCTAGGCGTAACTTTGCTGAAATTGTGAGTTGCAGAGAAAAGGATCTTGTTAAAATGTTTTCCCTCTTTCCCCTAAAATAAAATTTTAGCGTAGATTTCCTGCTCTAAGGTGAATAAGGAAAAGCAAGTCCTGTCTCAGCAATACCAGTACAACGTCTCTTATCCCAACTGGGCCAAAACTGGTTATTTTACTTCAAAAAGAAACCTGCTACTGGTTGGCAGCTCTCTACCTTAGGCTCCAGGCCCATCAACATTCATACCCACAGTAAGAGAGAGTCAAATTCAGACAGATACATATATTAATAATTAAGGTATCATATTATCAGGAAAATGTTTCAGAGCAGAATTATTCACCTGCAGAAGAGGAGAAAAGATTTGTCTGTGGCATTTAGTGCTGAAAGAGAAGAACTTTTTGCAGCCCTACCTCGCTCTGTACTTTTAGCTTACTATTTATATAATGCCATTTGATTCTGGTAGCTTCTAGGGGACTTCCGCAGCTGCTCTCTCCTGCTGGCTGCTTTCTGATTGACAGGTTCTTAATTTAAAAGGGCTTCATGTTCTGTTGTTGTCTGCTTACTGATTAGAGGTGCTGGACTGTTTTTTGTCTGCTGTGTAGGCATGCTTACTCAGCTAGGAGATAAGAATACAGCAAGCAAAGCTTTTGGCAATTTGCAAGGGTGCTGGGGAAAAGCAGAAACTCTCCTTCAATCAGCATGGGACTGTGTAACACCAATGTTCATGGGCTACTAGGCCTGATCTTCAGCACCAGTGAAGAATGTACCCTTGGCACATCAGCAGCGACAGCATAGGCAGGGATTGGGCCTGGGATGTTGTGTCTGACTCTTTTCACAGGGCTGTGGGGAATGGGGTCTTCCACTGTGGGAGGTGTGTGGTGCTCCAGATGCTGTCTGTCTAAGGACTTGCAGAAGGAGGTGTGCAGACTCTTCATTAAGGAGAGCAAATGATATACCAGCAGGGTCTCCACAGAGGTGAGAGCTTGAGCCTGAGGTAGAGGGATGTCTAGGGGCTGCGCAAGTTGGAGCAGTGCATGGGAACTCCCCTGAGGGAAGCTGTTGAAGTTCATGACTTCTGGCAGCAGGAGAAATGTTGTTGCTCCTTCTTGCACAGACTGATTACAGAAAGTTGGTATTGAGACCTAATAGCCATAGGAGGGGAACAAGTGCTGCTAAGGAAAGCTTCAGAGCCACTTGTGCTTGGCTTGAGCATTTGCTGCAAGTGGTAGCAGCTGGAGATCAACTTCTGATACCTTGTCCGATGGCTATTACTGCCATCCACTAAGGAGCAATGTTCAGAAGTAGTAAGTAAATGGGGCAAGATGGTGGGACCAAAATACCCCTTGGGAAAGATAAAACAAGTTAAAAGGGAGCTCACCTTTAGTACATTTATACAAATGTTTCCCAGACTGGGAAACAAAAAGAATGAACTAGGAACTGATCTGTGTGCAGATGCAGAACTGTGACATCTTTGGAAAAACATGGTAAGACAACTCACACACTTGGAGCTCTCCAATGAATGAGGAGGTCATTAGTGAAAATAGAAAGGGAAAATAAGGAGGAGAGTTTTCCTCTATGTGAAGAAGCAGCTTGAATGTATGGAGGTACTATGGATAAGATACTGTTTGAGAGCTTGTGGATATTAAGTAAATGTGGCATAGTGTTGGGAATTTGTTGAAGATCTACTTTTTTGCCGCAATCCACTTACAGTCTCCTTTGAACAGCTTAGGGAAAGCTACATGGAAGCAAGAAACTTGGGACTGAGCTGCAACATACAGTAAATGCAGTAGTATGTGGAAAGTGGAAGGAAAACACTACAAAGGAAAACATTTAAAAACACCAGTGTGTACCAGTGTGTTAGGAAAGCAAAATTCAGTTTGAGTTGAAATTGTCAAGGGGAGATTTAGGGTAACAAGAAGAGCTTCTACAGCTATATGAACAATAAAAAAAATTGACTAGGAAAATGTAGGCTTATAATTGGTATAATGACAGGGGAAACAGATACAGCTGGGAAACCCAACGCTACCTTTGTTTCCACAAGCAAGACTCCCGATTCTCTGTTCCCAGAGGGAGGGTTCAAGAAAGAGAAGAACTGGCAGTTGTGGGAGAAGATTGGTTTTGCTTCTGCAGGCGTATCAGGACACAAATTCATGAATCCAGAATAATCTTGTAGTGAATTCAACAACTGACTACTTGCTGTGTAGAATAAAGAAAGTTGTTGTGAGACTGCACGCTGAGATCATAAAAGTTTCAGAGATACATATTCCAGCTAGAACAGTGACAGAAATGTTTATTCAAAGTATCTTAACAGAGCTTTTTTTTTTTTAATTAATAAAAATATTTCAGGTCTACCATAATAAATTATTTACTCCAAAATTTCCTTTTCTTTGGCTCTTCATCTCTAATTATATCCAATTACTCTGCTCCCTGTGATTCTTCCTCCTTATCTTCTAAACCACTAGGTTCCTGTGAAGAGAAAGGAAAGACAGGACATAGAGATGCATTTAATTACAAAATACTGGGAAGTAATCCTACTAACCTGAACCATAATTCCAGGACATAATTCCATCCTCCTCCCCGTATGTCTTTCACTGCCAGTACTCGAATTTAACTGCTATACATCATCAGCTGCCAGACAGACTTGGTACATGCATATTGACTGACAGCCAGCCCATATGTAAGTCGGGAATAACCAAAGAATGTCTCCTATTTAGATGGTATCATAAGAAATGTGGAGTGAGAAAGATGGAATCCCTGTGTGGAAAAAAATGACAGTAATGGGACAAAGAATACAAAGCTGCAAGAAAACAGATTTTGTTACATCTGCTCTTCACAGTATGTACATTTTCTTCCAGTCATTTCCTCTTACTATAACTTAATCTTGTTAAGGACAAAGGGAAAATATGTTGCCTAATTAATTATGGATGTAGACATGTTAAAAAATTTATAAAATCATCCAACTCTGATTCTAGGAATAAAGAGCTGAAAGGAACTTTGAGAACATCAATCACATTCCTACATTTTCATTCATGTGTATCTGCATCTATGCCGTCCCTGACAGATATTTGGGTCCATTTTTCTTTAAAAATAAACAAAACCAATGGGGATACCAGAACCACTTCACTGTGGTAGGCCAGAAAATTTATTATAATCAAGCTCAGTCAAAATGGTCATTTGAGTCCAAGATACCATGAAACAAACCAGGCTCAATGAACTTCTGCCAGATTCAAAGCAGAGCTATGCAGGAAACCTGCTAAGATTTCTGCTTGATCTGATCCAAGCCCAGGACTTGGATGTCAGTCCTACACACAAGATCAGCTAGCTGGCCAGTCTTCCCTGAAGCAGGAGAGCACCTTCAGAAGTGATGGGTAAAAATGAGAGTAAATGAACTACAAAAATTCCAAGAGCTGATCTAGCCATCCAGGCATTTTCACGTGATTTAATAGTACTTCTGATCCCTATGAATACTGTTTCGCTTTGATTTATCATAAAATGGACTGATTACAAAAAGAATAAATTCATCTTATGTTTTCATATATCAGATATGTAAGCTTGTAAACGCTAGCACTTAATAAAGGCAAACAACAGAATTGGGTGGAGGCCTACAGGCTAAATATGAGTAATCATATTTGCATCCTTTTGTTGCTTCTTAGTAATTTTCTATTTAAAACAGGCTTCTGAATTCCAAATCTCTTTGTTTCATAGGAGAAACAAACCAGCTTGAGACTGTTCAAAATAATGCATAACAATACCTAAAAATTGTTTCTTTATATTAGTTTTGCCTGCTTTTTTACTTCAGGTAAGAGAATAAGAATGCATAGTTCCATCCATGAGAGAAAAGTGGAGTACTCAAACTCCCCTGAATTTCCCAGGGTCTGAAATCTTCTCTCTTTTGTAGCAAAAAATAGTTTGCAAATGCAATCACTCACAAACTCAGCTCAGGACATGCTGTCAACTACATATGCAAGATAATGCTGCACAGAAGTGGCATTTCTAATTTGTGCTGTTATAGCATATGAACTTGACTACTCAAACCCAGTTGACATCTATAGAGGACTGCCCCCCCCTTATGAGAGATAGAGTTTCCCATGGTCTCTTCAGCTTGATTATAGAACTGTTAGCAGCAGCATGACTTCAACGGATTGACACACATCATTTCAAAGCCTGACTGAAGAATGAGCATGCATGCCTCATTCCTCACCTTAATCCTCCTGGTCTTTGTTTTCTTCTTCTTCTCTGTTTTCCTCCTCTTCTTCTCCTATGTCCCTCACTGAGCTAAGAACTTCACTGGATGCTTCAAAAGCAGAAGGCTCATCATATCTACCCTCATCTGACTCATCAGTGACTGAAATAGGAGACATTAAAAATACCAAAGAAAACAAATTTTACAAATTTGCACTCAGCCATTGTTTTTATGCAGTAGCTAATAACTTCTATTGAAGACTGCAGTCTTTACTCACATAAGAAATCCCACAAAATCTTTTGTAACTGTTTATTACCAAGTTTGTATAACAAGCCATGATGTAGACTAAAATGATACACAGGATTCCCAAGTTGTAACTCATTGTGCTGTATGAGATAAACATATACATTGTGCAGCTTAGGAATAGACTTGGAAGTTCCTAACATTCAATATGTGGTAAATTACAGGAGAAAAAAACCCAAAAAACCAACCCAAACCCAAACAATAAACCTGTCACACCACTTGATATTAAATCTGAAAAACATCGTTTCAGGGGAAAGTCAAAGCATGGAGTGTCCAGTAGAACAAACCTGCAATGGATGGAACTGTCTCCTCTTCAGTTACTGCTGCTGCTGGTCTTTCTTCCATTCCATCTCCTCCTGCTCCTGCTTCTGGTTCTGCCGCTGCTGGTGCCTCTAGAGAGGCTTCCTTGGGAGGAGGTGGGGTTTCCCCATGGGGAGTCCAGAGTTTTAATTTGGTAATTTTTGATGCTTTCCATTTTGGCTCAGCAAGTAATGAGGGCTCCTCCTCTTCTTCCTCTCCTTTATCCTAGAAGACAGCTCATGAAATTCAGCATCTCATCTTATAGGTATTATGGCAGTAACCAAGATGTTACTCCCTTAGATTTTGTGCACTAAAACCTTTTTATCTGGGCTCAAAATGGTGATAATATGGCCTTTTAAAGTACTTACAGGTGGAGAAACTTCTGCAGCTGCCATTCTTGGAAGAGAACTACACTTTGAACCTTCATGAAGTCAATTGACTATTACTAATGCCAAGGGCTTAACCTTGGGTTCCTAAATTCATGCTTAATATTCCAAAATCAGTACATCCAACAATTCCCAACTGTACTGAGGATACTAGATACACATCATTTTGGATGCTTTTAGCCAAAAAAGCAAAACAGTCTCCATGTTTTGCAAATCTCTATCACTAATGATAGGAGATTTTATTATTATTATTTTGTCCTTGTCTTAAGAAACAACTGCTGCATTGAAGAATTTTCAAAGAGTATGTAATTGAGAACTAATCTGTCAGACAACAGAAGCAGCAAACTGTAAGCTAAAATGTGACACATTTTCATGAAATCAAACCAGTAATATTAACATACATTTATTTCTATGGCTATTTTGCAGCATACTAATCAGAAACATTTCCAAACATTCATGTGTGAATCAAAAAAAGGGCTTGATACTAATTGCTTTCTACAGCTATTAGGAGTGTAGATATTAAGTTCCTAACAGGATGAGGACAACAATCATAGAATCACAGAATGATTTGAATTAGGAGAGACCTTAAATATCATCTAGTTCCAACCCCTGTCATGAGCAGGGACATGTCAAAGGCCTGTCCAACCCAGACTTGAACACTTCCAGGGGTGGGAAGAGATCCACAGCTTCTTGAGCAACAATGGGACATACTTCCAAAACATGAATCTGCTGAAAATTACCATTTGTACACATAGCATCAAGCAGTTCAGAAATATAAGAACATTTCACTTTGTTTTCTGGTGTTTCAAACAACACCAAACACAGGCTAAGTATACAGGCAAATACATCTACATTCTTCTGTGGTTTGAAACTTCAAATGTTTTGGGAAGATCCTGATTCTTCCAAACTTTAAGCATAAAAGACTCCTGTCTGCAAGTACAGGAATATCACACCTTGTACTTGCCAAAGATTACACGGTAGAGAAGCTAAAGAATAAGCAAAATGAAACCTCACTTAGCTCTGAAGAATGCATGAGTTTGTACCCTTTCTTGACTGATTACATCTACTTTAACATCAGTGTCTCTAAGGCATTTTATAGATTACTCAACAATAGATTTGATTTAAGGAGTTCTCCAATGTTCAGTATAATTTGCACTATTTTTTTTTACCTGCTCTTGTGTGTATTCACCATGCTGCTCACATCCAATATCAAAGACATATTTGCCACGACCTACAGGCTGCATAAAGATACAAAAGCCAGCAGAATTATGAAGTTAATACATTCTAAGCATATAAATGTAAAATATGCTTTCCTACAAAATTTATAAAATAGCCAATAACAATATAGTTAGAAAGGAAAGATTCAGGGAAACTTGTTATTCTGTCCTAACAGGTTAATTCAGTTTCATATGTTACACTTCAGGTGCAAGAAACACTACAAAAGATCAGGAACCTAGCTTCTTACTTTAAGCAGAAACAGATCATATTAATGCGAGTCCATGCTAACTGTTCAGATGAATAAAGACTTTTCCAGCACACTTACCTTTCCATTTGAAAACTGGCCTTTAAATCTGTGGTTTAGATAGATAAGTTCAGCTTCTCCTTCCTGGTTTCCATGTACCCAACCACCAATATATTTAGATCCTGTGTCTTTATAGACATATGTACCTTGCCCGTGCCTAAGGAGAAAATAATAATTTTGTTTTATATTACTGAAAATTAAGAATTTAGGATGCTACTATACTTTAGACATTAAAACTGTATTGTTTAACTGAAATGTCTCAAGTTGGACTAAATTGCCGAGGTCATCCAGCAGCACTTGATTTGCTCCAGTCAGCCATGCTTTGAAAATAGCCTTTGCATTTTAATGCCATTGGGTGATGTCCTGGGTTCAGCAGTAGCAGTCATTTTTCTCCTTCTTAGTAGCTGGTGCAGTGCTGTGTTTCTAACTTTCG
>WYDI02019307.1:0-18032 GCA_009867235.2 Psittacus erithacus | reverse complement strand
GAAAGTTAGAAACACAGTGCTGCACCAGCCACTAAGAAGCAGAAAAAAATGACTGCTACTGCTGAACCCATGACAGAAAGCTACACATACATAGTGCCAGGTTTTTAACACTTTCCTAATTTTGGACATCAACATGGTTCTCACGTATATAAGAAAGTAAAAAGACAAAAGAACATGGTTTAGGAACGCAGAAGATTGCTTAACTGTAAAAAGTTTACAGAACTTGTGTAAAGTTCAAAACCATCCCTACTGTTTCTGTTTCAGCATTAGCAGACATCTGCACCTGAAAGAGTTCTTGGCTTGAAGCTGCAACAGGGCTGAGTCATTTCAGTCCATAGCAACAACCAGCCTGCCTTCCTCAGGAGTTAAATTAAAACAGTTTCCAACACACAGCAGTTTTTTCTTCTCCAGCGATTTGGAGTGGGAGATTTGCCCTCACAGGATAAGACATGGCATGTGAGGACAGAGCTCCTTCTGAGCAACTCCCCTCCCCTCCCTGGGTGGGCACACATGCAGAGGCAGGAGCACCAGCCCCTTCAGCAATAAGCGGAAGCCAAGGCATTGAGTTTTTCCTGCAGACCACCTCCTTTCAGCTGGTCCAGGCTGTCCAGGGCCATAGCTCCCCCCAGGCTCTTAGTGGGTGGAGTGAACCCTGTCTGCTCGCTGCTGCCTCAAGCACTGCCACAGCAGGAGACAAAATATGGGTTGTACCTCCAAGGGTCTGGGGCATCAGCCCTGGGATGGACATGAAAGTCTGGCTGAGGGTTTCATCCCTCTGATCTCTGTTCCAGAAAAGCCATGCACCCCATCCAACAGCACTGTCCTGCTACAGTGGTCCCATCCTGGTGAGGGTGCTGTCAGGTTGGGGGGTTGCTCCCGGGCACTCTGCAGCCCCTCAGGCTCCTGGGAGCTATGGATGAGCAACTAAGATTACCTTTTCAGGGTATTTTTAGCAGTTACGTGCCCAATGACTGCAGGGTGAAAGCAGCTTCACTGGATGGGAACAGGTTACCAAGACACAGTGACACTTGATGATATACTAAAGTCAGACAGCACCAGGGGTAGCTGTAGCTCCTAAATTCCAGACCAATTGCCCTCCTACAGGCTCATCCTTCCCCTCTGCAGTTAGCTCCACAGCACATGTGAGCAGGCTTACAGTGCAGCTGGACTTGTACTCGCAGCATGTCCTGCTGCAGCCACCCTCAGCACTGAGAGCCAGGGACACATTGGGGCAGCTGAACAAAAAAGCTGCAGGAGGAAGAACACAAGAGCTTTGTATAAATATGTATCTTACATCAGAGTTCTTTGTATATACAAAAAATCCCACCCTGCTGTGCTGGGAGAAAAAAATCCTGTGGGCATTTCAGACCAACTTGTTTTATTTATGCAAACTGCTAGATTTAACATGAAGCCAGCCTGAAAAACAAGAGGCTGTAAAGGAGAAACATATGTACAGTGAGCACTCAGCAGGCCTGTTGGTCACATCACCCCTAGCTGGGGATCAGAAATAGAGGTGGGCAAGTGATACCACTGCAAAACAAAGGTGTTTGTAATTTGGAGTGGGTTTTGCCAGCTCTGCCCATGGCTGCACTGTACCAGACTTCTACTTACTATCAAAGACCTGAGCATTCCTGGGAAAAACAGTAACAGCAAGCATGTTTTGGATGTGGAAAATGTTCATGGTCACTGCTGCCTACAATTGCACACCTGAGTGTGTACTCTTGAAACACAGCTGCATGTGACCATCTGCAACACTACGGTCTTTACATGGCCAGTTGCTAAGTGCCCCTTGCACAATTGCAGGAGATTGCAAATGATTTCAGAATAACCACATTTCAGAAAACGTGTGAAAGAAAGACACGTGAAAAATTTAAACCCCAACTCATTAAACATTCACAGTGATGTATTTGCTCAGCTCTAATGAGCATCAGAAGAGGGCTGATAAATGCTGCTTACGTGCAGTTCAAACAGTGGGATGGGTCAAAGTGAAAAAGAAAGCTAAATCCCAGGGTATCAGCAGTTAGTACAGGGAATTAGGTGTCTAACAACAAGGGAGAAAAGGTTGGGATAAAAGGCTTTCCCAGATAAATACAACTGCCTTATTCTGATGGCTACCTCTGGAGGTACAGACATGAAAGAAAGGTCTCCCAGGGAGAGCCAGATTTCCAGGGGCTCTTCCCCAGGAGGCACCCATCTGCCCTTGGAGGGTGCTTTTACCCACCCTGCACCTGAAGAAACTGGGTGCCTTTGAGGCCTCTGCCTCTCTAATGCTGTCAGAAGTTGGTACAGATATGCATACATGGAATAATGCTGCAGCCCCGTTTCACTGTGAAATCATGCTGCAAAATCCTCTCACTATTTTTAGTTAGTAGAAAACATGCACATGCAGGCAGGGCACAGAGGACCAGAGCAATACCGGCAGAGACGGGAGCTGGCGCAGGCAGAAGTTAGGCTCCAGAGTCGACAGAAGCGTGGACCAGGTTTTCAGCGAATATTGCATGGCCTCAGGGCAGTGCCGTGGGACTGGAGCTTGGTGTCCATGTGAAGTGCAGTTACCTCTGAAAACTGCACATTTGAGCATATACTGTCAGGAAAACAACACTATCAAATCACTCTGACTCAGTTTCACCACTGAGCAAACGGAGCCGATAACTGCTGCATCTCCCTGGGGAATGCTTCACAAGGGAGGCTGTATTTGGGTCATAAGAGACTTCAAAGGTCCTTTCAGCAAAAGCACTAGAAGTGCTGCAAAATACAACAGGCACTGGTAGACAGCGACCTGGCAGTAAGGCATGCCAGAACTACAAAATTCTTCTAATCTCTTCTCCCCAGCCAATTCTGTCAGCCCTGAATCACTTCTGCAGCTCTTTCTTGAACTCTTCCCCGCTCTCAGCCTTTTTTTTTTGCACACAGTGGGATGCCCAGACCCATCATGCCGTGAAGCTGATGAGATCCCACACACACGAGTGGTCTTAGGGGGATGTGAACCCCAGCCCCGAAGCACCTCCTGCTCCCAGAACCTGCAGGCTGGCATAATGTGTGACCCTCAGGAACCTAAGACCTCATATCAGAAAGGAAAAGCACTCTGAAAATGATGGAAGAGGCTTGGATGCTGTCAGAAACCAAGCCACGGAAAGAGCTGGCAAAGCATTTGTTACTAAATATTTTAAGTTCAAATAAACCTGACATTTTAGAGGACTCTGGTCCATTATTTTTGCTCAAATCACATGTGCATCCTCTGATACATACCTCCGCAGCCATAAATACAAAACATGAGAGGGACAAGAAAGAAAAATCTTGCTGAACAAGGGAGTTACATACTGTAGGAATGCTGGAGCCTATGATCTGCATTATTTCTTTGCTTAAGGCCACCTAGCAACAGCGCAGAGGTTAATCCTCCACAGACTGAGTAGACAGCATCAGCCAACAGGAAAACAAAACATCCCTGCTAGAAAAGAATCAGAACAAGAATTACCCATTCGCACGAGTGTTGTAAGAACAGGCAGCAACAAGAGAGAGGTGTACATGATACTGCCACAAAAGGAAGATTTCCCTGTAAATAGAGTTATTGTCCACCTTGTTATTAAATATACAAAAAGAGCTTTCCAACATCTACAGAAAACCTCTGTGGGAGCCGCAGGAGCCCTGCTCCACAGGGGGCTGGGGGGTTGAGCTGGACTGTGGTCAAGGCTGGCTGCCATCTTAGAAAGCACCTTTAAATGATAAATAGACCACCCTCTAAAACAATAAATAAGCCTCAGGAGCTGTAACCCTTCTGCCAGGGGTTAGCAGCACTTGCAAGGTCAGGTTTAGATCTCTGTGAGCAAGTCTTGGACATTAGGGTGTACCATCACCTTCTTAAAGCCATTGTTTGCAGTGGCTGAGCCCCTCCTCTGCAGTTCTGTCAGGCTGCCCCACACCAAGGCATTGTGCTAAAGGGGCCTGGCAATACAGAATGAACTCACCAGGAGATCCACACTATGCCAGGGCTGCCCCACTCAGCTGCTGGCCCTGGAGAAGGCACCCTGGGGCTCGCTGTCCCCAACACCCACTGTGCCGCAGTGCTTGTGCATGGGGTGGCCCTGGCAAAGCTGCAGCCCCAGAGCCACGCTGTTCCCCAGGCATTGCCCCTGCAGGGATGAGATTTTGTAGGAAAATGCAGTGGGAGACCACTGCTCCCCACAGCCTGCTGCAGCATGCTGTCTGCCTTCCTCTCCACACCAAGCTGAGCATGCCTGCTGCTCGTCAGTGCCAGCACAGCTGGCACTGTCCCCAGGGAAACTTCTGACCTAGGTTTTCCAAGAGGTCTTTGAGGCACAGTGTTCCTTCCCGTGCTTACCAAGGATGGCAGCCAAGATGGTGCCACACATACCTGCATGTCTGGGATGTGATTTATTAAAAGGTTTATTGTTGCTCCTTTTCTGCTGTTCACCAACAGATGGTAGCAATACCACTGCTGTCATACCAGGCCAGGAGCTGCACGCAGGAGGAGATGACTTCTGCTCTGAAACGTTCTCTGCCTTATGAAAAGTCATGCTTGCTGTTTTCCCTGCACCTTGCTAGCTGCATTTCCAGAGGCAGCTCAGAGAGCGAAGCACTGTGCCAGCACAGTGTGTTCTCAATTCCAGGCTCTAGGGAGGGACAGAGTGCTCCCGTGAATCAAGACATACTTGAAAGCACCAGCAATGCCTGGGCTGGATGTGCCAAACCTCCTGGGCTATGCATCCTGCCTGGCTCTGCCCACAACGAGCTGTTCCCAAATGGTGAGCAACACCCAGCTCAAAGACAGGCACTATCAAGGCCCAAGCTAACCACTGGGCAAAGTCCAAGCATTTCATGCCACGGGCTGCACTGGCCGCTTGCACAGGACAGGGTCTTGATCCGCTCGCTGCCTTTGTTGGGCAAGCGCCGAGGCCAGCTGGAGCTTTGCCTAAGCAAGGTCTGGCTAAGACGGAGCTAAGTACAGATCTCAGGATTTGGTCTGTGGCGAAGCTGCTCTGCAGAGGAAAAACAAACAAGCAACTCCACTCTAGAGGCTTCCCCTAATTTTGTAAAGTGCTTTGAGGCTTGCAAGCTGCTCTGTGTAATCAATAACACCATTAACAAAAAGGTGGTTGAATGGCACCTACCTCTGATTAAAATAAAGCCCTTGCAGCAAACAGCCATGTAGCCATTTCCCTGATCAGAAGCAGGTCTTTCATAGTGTCATATAATTCATGTTAAAATCACAGCAATAAGGCAGACTTCCTTGCAGCTGTTCAGAAGTCTTTGGAGGCTGCCTTATACTTCACCTTTTTAATGCTTTATGTATTACAGCTTTATTTTCACCTAAGGCTGTGATCCTAAGCTTCCTCACAGCCTTATCTACAACTCATATTTCAAAGCCTAATTTTCCTGCCCCCAAACATAGAATAAAATAGCTTGCAAAAAAAGGGCTTCAAGGAAGCTGCAAGTTCTGTGGTTTTACAGCCATTCTCCATCGGCACTATTCCTCATGGAGCCAAAAACTTCCTGGAGAAGTACTGTCGCTAGAATATATTTCTTGACCTGGCGTACACTCTGTCCACCCTGGCTGGTGGAGGGATTATGAAATTTTAATTGGGCTGAGAGCAAGATATCACTATAATTGGTGCCCAAGTGCCTGCACGAGCCTGAGAGCTATGGTTTGCTGGAAATCCTCAACAGCCGCCAGCAGCCCCAGTGCCTGAACAAGCCTGTGACCCTGCATGGGGACAATCCTCATCATCCTCTACTTGTGCTGCAGCCACTGGTCTCCTTCCAGAAATAAAAGGTTATACAAAGGAAGGATGCTCATGCTGTCGAGGTTTCCATTGCCCTGCAGTGGCACAAGCAGCGGCACAAGGAACCATGACAATATCCCATCTCATCCCGTTTCTGTTGGTTGGAGAAGCCAGGCATGCTGGAGGAATGCAAACAGTGGGGTTATTTATTATTCACATAGATGCTCAGCCTGTAGTGTGTCGCCTGGCTCCATGTAATCGTACAAATCACTCAGCTGAGTCAGTGATCTAACTGTAGACCCCACAGCTCAGGGACTTGAATGATCCCAGAAGGGCCATGTTCAAACATTCATGCCCAGACGACACTTGCTCCCACGCATACTTTTCAAATCTTTGCCAGACATGATGAGAGATCATTCTGTGTAAGTCACATATAAAATAAGATCTCAGTTTTACCAGGAATCCCACACTGAAGAATCTTCAGGAAAACAAAGCACCACTACAAAATAAGAGCCTGAATGCTTAGCAGAGATTGTCTTTATCTAAAGGTCAAAGCAAACCTCCCTTGCATAACACAATTTTTTTCCCTGGGTAAGTACAAAACCAAGCTCCAAGGTAGCCAAGTGCTCCCCTTCCTAAGAGCCATCTGCTAACAGAGCAGCAGCAGTACTCCCCGCTTTGGCCACCCCCCTGAGAAGGGCTTATCACATTACTGCTGCTCTGGGAAACCCTGACTCCTGACACCAGTGCTATGAAGGCGGCTGTTGATGAAGCACTGTCACTTTACAGTGCAGCTCAGCAACGCCATAAAAACTCAATGGGTGAATGGCCTCACGACAGGGCAAGGAACTGGTTTTGCAAAGTGATTTCATTGGCAATGGCATTTGTTTATGCCGGTGTGAAGGACATGAGACCAGGACCTCCCCAACCCTCTGCCCCCCTCCACACTGCTGTTTGGTCTGTGGTATTCATGGGACGGGAGCTGCCGTGGGAAGGCTCTGACGTTACTGATGAGCTGTTTGGATCATTCACTGTTCTAAGAAAAGGAGTATTTCTGAAAATACAACAATGAACCCAGGAGCAGAAGGGCAATTTAAAGTGGTTGTGTGGGCAGAGGCAGCCTAGGGGACACCTGAGCACACTTCCTGCTGCAAGCTGCTGTTTTGGAACCACTGGGTGAGCTCCTGCCCCAGATTAAAGGCAATGGCACAACTGGCATTTGCTTTGGTCAGGTCCCTGGCACCAGTGTCACAGCATGCTCAGGGATTAAGGATTAAATTTAGTTTGGTTTATGTGCCTCATCTCCTTCAGTATCAGGATTGCTAAATGGAAAAAAAATAATATAAAAAATAATAGGCACTTGAAGGATGAACTGTTTGAGATACAGCATCCATTGAGGCAGGGCTGGGAACAGCATGCATGACCCAAGAGAAGTCCTGTCCCATTTAGTGTTTGCCTCCTCCCCATGTTCTCCCATCTCCTTGGTTCACATGTCCCATCACATCCCAGCAGAACTGCAAAGCTGCACCCCACCACTGCATGGCCAGCCCCCAGCCCACCTGCTTGGGAACCATGAAGGGAAAGCAAACCAAATAACCAACAAAAAAAAAAAAATCCCAATTTTGTTGCAGTTTCATCCGAACAAAGCATTCAGTTAATCACGCTTTCTTTTCTTCATTGAGAAACAGAGCCTGCTTTATGATCTCATAACTGAAATCAAGTTGTGAGAGATTGGCTATATTCACCTTTTTCTCTTTTTTGAGAAAATTAATAAAAAGGAATATTAAAACCCTCAGTCTGTATTGAGTGGGAAGGGAAGGAAATCCACTTTGCTACACTAAGCTATTTAGGTTTCTGCTTATACATTTTCCAGTCATGCTATTCAGCAGGTGTACTCTGTGGATCTGAAGGCAGAATGAGTCTCTGCCCCAGGAGCACAGTATATCATCTGGGAAGAAAGCCGCCTGGAAGCTCTGATCTTCAGCCAGCGCTCATCCCACAGTGACGGGGTGGACCAGGAATGGACCTGCCGAGGCAACCGGGGACCAAAGTCAAACAGTACCAATCCTCCAGTTAGCATAAATAATTGGTTTTCCAACACGAAGGCTCCTATAATGACTTTCCCATTGAGGAACTATGTGCTACTAAGAAAATTAAAGGTTGAAGGTTCATTACTGGGACAAGTAGAGCACGAACTTTTGCAAAATGCCTCATCGATTAACATCATCTCTTGATCTAAAAGAGAAACTCTAAGGA
This sequence comes from Psittacus erithacus, assembly GCA_009867235.2. Classification (NCBI taxonomy): domain Eukaryota; kingdom Metazoa; phylum Chordata; class Aves; order Psittaciformes; family Psittacidae; genus Psittacus; species Psittacus erithacus. The sequence continues at coordinate 10,035 of WYDI02019307.1, read as the reverse complement.
GAGCTGCTAGGAAGTTAATTCCTACTGGGGTTCATTGCTATTAAGTATTATTATTATTGATTTTGGCTCATTATTCTCCTTTATCTAAAAAAAAAAAAAAAAAAGGAAGGTGGAGGAAAGAAAGAGAAGACCACAGTTCACTGGGTTTTCCATCCACCTGGCTCCAGATAAAGCTATTCACATTGCAAGGCAAAACAAAGTTGCACATACAGATGCTATTAATACTTCCTTTCTAATTAAATTCCAGGAGAAATTGTGCAGGATATTTCTGTCTCCATACTCTTTCTAGTCCCATCATCTTTTGATTAACTATCCTCATGCACTAGGAATTAAGGTGTGACCGCTAACTTTTTTTGAGAGAGATGTGCTGGTTTTAATATAACAGCTCCATCTTTTCATTGTTCCTTGAGCAGGGTTGGGAGGAGAAATATAATTACACACAATGGGGTATAATTCATACATTAAAAGTGACATTAAAGTGATAGGTAGCAAAATATAACAATATAACAGCTTGTCTGTCACTCTGTTATGGACTGCTGGCACCCTTCAAGCCCGTTACAAACACATCCCTGGAGGAAGCGCAGCAGAAGGATGTGAGCAAGAGGAATGCAAGCAGAGGCCTCATGGTGCTCAGTGCTGTGAGGCTCCCTCACCAGGGATGTCCAATTTAAAGTCCTGTTGGCTCTCTGCTTCCTGCAGGCACCATGTCCATGAGCCACTCCCACAGACCACACCATCACACCACCGGCACTCGCAGGTCCTGCTCTCCCGGCAAGGAAGTGCCCCAGCCTTGCGGATTCCTGAAGCAGAGTCCCAGTGCTCCCATTAGGAGATAACATTATGCAGTTTGATGTATCTGGGGCATGGCAGGCCCTCCTACGTAGCACAAGGGAGATGAGCTCTGCTGCCCGCAACATCACATCCTGCCCAGAAAAATGAGCTGTCCCTGGCAGCGAGGAAGCCAGGCACCCACCAACAGGGAGGCACAGCAAAGGGCTGCTTGCATGGAGTCAGGCTGCAGGTACAAGCCATCCGCGAGCATGGGATGCACAGGCTCAGCTATGGCTCTGCCATGGCCACAAGCCTCGCCTGGCAAGTCATTTGGGCTTTGCCTGCTGGTGGAGGCTGCAGACCAGTTTCACTTACACTGCTAGTACAGAGCTGCAGAGAAATTGGTGCAAGCCCCCGTACATGCAAATTTGGGGATTTTTTCTGCTTCGCTACAGGATACTCCCTGACAGCATAACCTAAATGAAAACTGCTGTTTGGAACTGAAGTAGGGCATCATCTGCTGAACAATGTCCTTTATTCTTCCCCTCTGCATGGCTGCTGGGCACCCCTCTAGGGTTCTACTTCGGCTCACAAGCAGATGGGTTTGTGCGTGGCTCCTGCCAGCCACTGCCCTGATGCAACCCATGTGGACTTGAAGAGAATTAGAACACATCCACGTGAGTGGGAGCCATCCCCTGGGAAGGGAGGCACAGCCTCCTCACAAGGCCAGCTGGCTCCAGAGGAAGATGCTGCCCATGGGCAGGCAAATCTGAGCTCAAACAGTTTCAGTGTATGCCTACATCAGACTGCAGAGAGCTTTCTTCTGAGCGCAAGCTCTTTGTTCAATGACCACCATGCTTTATCTAGTATGAAAATCAAACCAACTTCAGCATACACTTATATTTAAGTGTAACTCATGCCTTGGTTAATCCCCACTATCTGTAACCACTCCTTTCTTGATAAGCTTGCAACACTGGGGCCACGCTGCCTTGCTTGCTTGAGCTTCACAAGTTCCCAGTCTTCATATTCCTCAAATGCAAACAGTAAACATTGCTTCTGACAGCAACTGGCTAGCGTTCAAGTACTTATTTTTCAGGTCCACTTTTGAGACCTGGAGGTCCTGATGGATTAAATACAAGTGTAAAAACATCAGTGGAAAATGCCTCTAGGTTTAGGGTTAAGGTTAGGGCTACTGGAAGAGTCTGAAAAGATGCAGCTCCAGGCAGGAAGGAAGGTGAAAACCCAGGAAGATCCAGCCTGAAACCTTAACACAGCAGCCAATAAATGTCCAGCAGCAGGAACTTCACCAGACTCACAACATTCTAGTTAAAATATACAGATCATTCCCTATTGCCTGGAAAGTGAAGTGTGTATGTTAAGATAGGCCTGTTTTGGAAAGCAACAGCCCTTCCTGCTCCCTGCTACTTACGCCCACAAGCCTCATTTAGACACCAGTTAACAAACAAGGAGGTGAGCTCTTGCTGCTGTTTCCTTACCCTGTGTCACTCTATAAATTTTACTGCAGGATTTTTGCCATGGTCCTATTTGTTTTCAGGAAAATGGACAAAGGGAGACCTCCATGCCTGGGGTGCAATCTTGCCCACACCAAACCCCTCCCAGCCACTGCCCCATGCCTTGAGCCCACCAATACAGCCTATTTCTCAGTACACAGGAGCTGGTTTCATGCCAGCTTCTTTTTTTCTTCTTCCTTTTTTACCTTCTTTCCTTTTTTTCTTTTTCCCTTTTTAAACAGATAAGATTTTAATCCACCCTTTAGCACTCCTCACTGCATACATGTAAGGAATTCGCTGACACCAGAAGCAAGGTTTTGCTACGTTAATTACAGCAGCCCCAGTTCTTGTGTAGCTGCGTGGAGCAGCGCGCATGGTAGCAGCCCCTGTGGAAAACACCACCAACACTGCGCTGTGCTTTCTCAGGCTGCTGTACCGAAAGCAACCCGAAGGAATTAGGTTTTCTTCATGTCTAAAATTAACTGGAAAAAATAGTGCTGGCCATGGTGGCTACCTCAAGTAAAAGCACTAGATGCTTTTTGTGGCAGAAGTTTAAGCTGGTTTGATTGGTAATATCCACATTAAAGAAGCTGACTGTCACTCTGGTGCAACAGCCTGACCAAACAGCAGCATGGGAATGACTGCTCCAGCACCCATCCCTCCCTGGGACCCCTGTCCTCCTTTCATTCTTGGCCTGCCCTGAAATGGGGACTGAATCTCAGTCCTCAAGTACACTCAGTATTAAATAAAATCACTTTTGATGTCACTATAACTTTCAAGTCAGCTGGTAAATTGTGGTTATACAGATTAGAGCAGTCACAGGCATGCGATTTCGGGCATCACAGACATAGGCATCAAAATGAATTTTTACCACACCACATTGTGATAAATGGACATCATGTTAATTTCTGGAAACCTTCAGAAGGGTAAATGTGAATCTGAAAAATAATGCACTCCTGGAAAATGCAGAACAATTGGGATTGAGGTTAAATTTTGTGATTTATACATAGCTGTATTTTTATGCAGCCTTTGAGTTACATTCTATTTTCTGTGGGCTGCTGATTACTGAGGCCATCTCCCTTTTTGGCCAAAAAGGTAAAAGGAGGGTGGCACTTGTCTTGAACCTTTCTGGGAGTATTTGCTCTCTTTCCCCACACAGTCACACCCACAACTACCATTTCACACTCGTGAATTCTGCACAGCCTGAAGAAAGACTATTTAATGGTAGTACCCATACTACATATAGACATCAAAGTGCCATACCACCATGCAGTGCTGGTGCCCTGGAAGACCTATGCAACGCACAGTCCCATATGATTGCACAGCATGGGAGCAACAAGCTCCTACACCCCAGCTGTAAGAAGCACTTCTACACTGTCACAATTTCAGCCCAGTCAGTAACTCAGAATCATGCAGCCGCTCACTCACTCCCATACTTTCCTCTCCCACTCCAGGCTGGATGGGGAGGAGAATTGAAAGCATGTAAACCACACAGGTTGAGATAAGAACAGTCCAATAACTAAAGCATAATACAAAACTACTACTACTAATAATAATAATGATAAGGGAAGTAACAAGGGGAGAGAATACAAAACTAAAAGGGGAAGGAAAAAAAACCAGACACAAGTGATGCACAGTACAATTGCTTACCACCTGCTGACCGATACCCAGCCAGACCTGAGCAGTGATCTGGGACTTCTGAGTGACTCCCCCCAGTTTATATACTGGGCATGATGACGTGCTGTGATATGGAATACACCTTTGGCTAGTTTGGGTCAGGTGTCCTCTCTCTGCTCTTTCCCAGCTTTTTGTGCCACTCCTCACTGGCACAGCATGAGAATGAGAAGTCTTTGGTCATAGTAAGTATTACTAAGCAACAACTAAAATATCAGTGTGTTATCAGCGTTGTTCTCAGGCTACAGTCAAGAACACAGTCCTGCACCAGCTACTAAGAAGAAGAAAAATAACTGTTACAGCTGAACCCATACACTAAAGGCTAAATCTGTCTGTCTACCTAGTAATGATGCCAAGATTATAATGACAGCACTCAGAAAAACAGGCAGCTGGGGAGTCCTTGGTAAATTACTTATATATAAAACCCTACCCTTTTATTAAACAAAATACTTATACATTTAAGAAATTTTTGAGCCTCATGCTGCCATTCTCCATGAAGTCTCTACTCCATATGCACATTTTCACATTTTATTGTTAACATAAGATTTAAGGGCATGTGTAATGGTTTAGGCAGTGGAATTGGAAAGCTCTCTATGGACCACGAGCTGTTAGCTGGAGCTTACAGCAGCTGATCACTGAGCCTTTGGAGCAAAAACCAGGGACTGGGTTTATTCAGGGTGGCTCGCAAGTGGTGGAAGGGAGCAGTGCTGCGAGTGCATCAGCCCTGATGGGTCTGTGGTCATGAGGTGTCTTGAGCACCTAGAGTTGCTGGAGCATCACCATGATGGCCTGTCACCCCATAACTTTATTAAATAGCGTCTTCACATTTGCTATTTTTGCAGATCCTGACATCCTCAAATGGGTTGAGAGGCCATTCAGTATACGTGGCAGAAAATAAAAGCTAGAAAAGAAGATATAATGCTCTCTTTTAATAAGACAACCCTGGGTCAACCTCTGCACTTATTCTTTCAGGTACTTTTTATGCACCTTCCACTTGCAGTCACCAGCCAGCTCTCTGGCATGGTCAATTGGTTCATCCATGCAGTTCTGAGAACAATTTCACTGCACAGATTTAAAGGCTGCTTTTGAAAACAGGTCCAACAAGACCAATGTCTAATCTCCTCAGTAAGGCCAGGCAAAGCTCTTGCAAGCTATTGACAAGCACAAACATTGGTCTAAATGCCTTACAAATGCAATTTAAATACATTAGGGTTTCTGCGCAAGAAGACAATGCTGGAGCACACAGTGCAAGAGCTGGAGTTGGATGCAGACTATAGGCTTTGTACTTACATGATGCCCTGCTCCCTGCAGAGGGGACCGCATTTATTTCACCTCTGTGCGGCTCTGAGAAGCAGGCTGTGATGGTGTTTGATGGTATTAGCACCAGCTGCAGATAAGGCTGGGTCCCCTCACTCCCCAGCAGTGGGGGCAATGACCAACCAGTGCACAGGAAGTGGGTCCAGTCCCAGCCACACTCTCGGTTCAACTGCTGGCATTCCCTTCAGAGGGAGTGAGGTAAGACTTTGGAGAAGTATCTCGAAGAAGTGAGAAGGGCCTCAGACATGGCCCCATCCCTGATGAACAATGTGAGTGGGGAGGTCAGCAGTATGGTAGAGCTGCTGAAAAGTCCAGAGTAGAACAGCAAAAACCATGAGCAGCTTAAAAACATGACCTTTAATGGCGTGACTGTATTTGTCTACAGGAGATGAGGCTTAGGGAGGATACACCTACAACCTTCCCACATGTAAAGAGGTTTGCAAAGGGGAATGAACCAGTCCTGCTCCAGGTGCAGGGCAAGGATGATGCACTCTGATAGCAGCAGGGGAGATTCAAGCCTGGTATTCAGGAAGAACTGTTCCATTAGAAGTGCAGGAACATGCCACCTACAGAGATGCCCCAGCCCTTTTCTCTTTGTTTTTCCCTACCAGGTGAGGCAAGAAGCTAGCAACAGTCTAGATACACCTGGTCCTGTGTCACAGCAGGGAGACTGACTTAGCTGTTCCTGACATCTGCTCCAAACCTGAACTCCTGCGGTTATCTAGTCCTAAAGCTTCCCAAATCCTTAAATGTCAAAGGTTATCAACAAAGCTGTTTAACTGGATAATCCACTCAGCCCTGCCAAGCAAAATAGTGCATTTCAGAGAGTTACGGGCTCTTAGTTTGGGTATTTGTAAGACTGGCAGGTTCGTGTGCTTTCCGGGTAAGCAGGGTGGTGGAGATAGACAGCAGGGCAATGTGAGGGCATCACGAGCAGCAAGCTCCCCAGCTCACCTTTACATTTCCCTGCAAAATTTGGGCGCTGCCCCAGGTAGCCTCTGCACCCCATTACCACTGCCTGCCAGAAGCCAAGGCATCATGAAAGGACGGGATCCTGAAGTGCCTGGGAGGTCACCCATGCTCACAGGTAACAGGCAAATGTAACAAATGTGGAATAGAGCTTATAAATCCTCTGTACAGACAGCACAGGTTTCCATTTTGCCTTTTCAAGCTCCAGTAGACTGCCTCTCACAGACAGTATAAATGAGTCTGAGTTTGGGGGAAGATCTCTGCAAATGAGCTTTGGGGAGACCTCATAGTAGACTTCCAATACCTAAAGGGGGCCTACAAGAAATCTGGAGAGGGACTTTTTGCAAGCGCATGTAGCGCCAGGACAAGGAGGAATGGCCTTAAGATGGAAGAAGGTAGGTTTAGATTAAACATTAGGCAGAAGTTCCTCCCTGTGAGGGTGCTGAGGCACTGGCACAGGGTGCCCAGAGAAGCTGTGGCTGCCCCATCCCTGGCAGTGTTCAAGGCCAGGCTGGATAAGGTGCTGGCAGTCCTGCTGTAGCAAAGGAGCACGTGCTGCCCACCTGCCCCAGTATGTCTTATGGCACGGCACATTGCTGCTGTTAGCAACCCAGCCCCTGGGCCAGCATAGCCATAGACCTATTGGGCACATCCTTCAGTTTCTTCTAGCCATGACAGACCTGTTCTAAAACCGCACAGGTCTTTTAAGTGGTTCTGAGTAATTATTCCCTGTGATATTATTTTCCATAGTTTTAAGAGCCAGTTATTTATTTTACTGCTGTCCATCTACTAGATTTTCATCTCCTCAGGAACACAAGTGCTAAGGAAGGAGATGGTGAGACACCCCGTGATTGTATGTGAAGCACTCGCAATAAAAACTTGCAGCAAGTTTTCATTTTCTGCTTTCTTGAGCTAAGTTTCTGGAGAACTGACATCCATTTGTCAAAAGGCATTATTATGAAGCGATACGTATGAGCACTGATATTGACTTACTGTCTCTGTGAAATTTCTTCTCATCTCTTTCCAGCACAGCTGAACACAAAGCTGGCACCATCTCCAGGGAGCAATTCAAATAAACTTTTAAGCTAGTACCAATGCCCAATGCACCTCCTTCCAGGACTGGCAAGACTTCAATAAACTCTCTGGGAAGAGCTGTGCAAGTGCCACTGTGGAGAGCTCTAAGATGCACTCCCCTCTGCTCTGGAGGGAGTGATGCTGCAGGGGCCATCACGTTGTCTGGGCTGTGGTCACCCAGGGTATAAGTTGCTGCTTTCACCCAAATGCAGATCTCACAGGAAACAGCAAAACACCTTTTGCAGCACAAAAGCATCCTCTAAACTAAGAAATGGAGCTGCAAAAGGGATGTAGCATTTCCAGGACCTGCAGCCAAAGGAGGTGACTGTGCATCAGAGGCATGGCTGTCTTGCAGCACACAGGTGTGCATTTCCCCCTTTTTTCTATCCAGCAAAGCAACTCAGTGCTTCGGAACAGAAAGCCAAGAGTGGGGCAAAACTAAGTTTGCCATCTACCCCAGGCAGGCCAGGCTAATTCGGGTGTGTAATGCCCTGTACCTCTGCCATGTCCTTCATGTGGGCAGTGGCAAGGAGCCAGCACACCATGAGCCTGTGTTATGGAAATGACAGCCTGCGATTGTAGGCAATCTCCTGCCCCAGGGCAGGAAAAGTTTTGGCTGTCTTTCGCCCTTGTCATCTCTGCCTGTCATTATCCCTCCTTGTGCTGGAATAAGGAGGTCAGCCAGACCCACACAATTAGATGAAATTGTATAAGGTTGACCTTGTACCCTGCCAGGTTCTTTCAAGCATGGGCAGTCTTTATCAGTAGTAGCATAGAAAACACAGAAGAGATCTGCTTATAGCTGGGAGAATGAGACTGTTAAGACATTTTCCCCCTCACTCTCCACAAACTAAGATAGTTCCTCTACCACTTGGGTGAACTTAGGTTATTTCCACTCATATCTGACAGCCCATGGTTTCCTCCTTCATCTTGACTTCTGCTATTTTCATTCTGTGATGTCTGTACTTTTGCGCTATTGGGAGTGGACTGTGTGTGGATCACTAACTTTTGGACAGGTCAGCTATCTCAGTCTGTGCACCACTAGATGGATACTAATAAGAGGAAATGAATACATCAAAGAAAATTCTCTCTTTTTCTCCTCATATCCTTCTCCCTGGCACACTGCTTTCTTCTGCTCTTGTTGTTGCTGCCCTTTCTCGCTCTGTGTTTATGCTCTGATTTCTGCAGCTGCTGCTGTACCAGGAAGAGGTGAAGATTCACTTTTTCAGTCTGTTGTAACTACATGAATGAGCCCACATGGAGCCTCCCCTTCAAAAAGGGATGATGCAAAAGAAATAATGGATGCTGCAAACTGCACACAAAATTCAACAAAACAATTACAGCTGCGGCTGTTAGGAGACAAGTGACAGTGCATGGGGAATGCATACACAGGGTGTGGAAGTGGCTCTTTAAAGGAGACCCCTAAACCCTCGAGCACATGGGGACCTCCAATCCATTTAAGTCATTTGACAGCTGGACACGGCTGTAGCTAATATTTGGCCCATATAGATCTAGGTAAGTATACTGTGTTTTTCTCTTCATTGGTAGAAGATGGTGTGCAGGAGACCTGTAAGAGCTGAGCAAACACCCCTCATTTTGTACAGTTTTAGGAGACCCCAGAGTGGAAAGTTCTGGGGTCACTGTGGTTGCTTTACTAGTTTTTCTGAGGACATTGCCCAAACATAAGATCGATTCCTCTACAAAGCCAAAACTTCCCCACATGGCAAAGGTCTGCCAGGCCATTGAATATTTGGTATGGCCCAGGGAACAAGGTGGCAAACCTGCTGGTTTCCAGCAGTGGAGTCAGTTTGTGTAATAGTCAAGGACACACAGAACACTGTCCTAATCCCCTCCTGCTCTCCTGCCCTTTGCTTTTGAGGTTTTTCCAGGGTTGGTTGTTTCAGGCTTTTTTTTCCTCAACTTAAGCATCAGCCATAAGAACAGTGGCATGGTAGATGAGGTCTATCCAGCCCAATCCAAAGCACTCACCCTGCCTTGGCCACATTAATAAGGCCTGGGCACAGCAAGCAGTTGCTGGAGATACTGTGATCTGCAAAGAAGCCCTGAGATACAGCCCACATCAGAGACATCTTCCTAAGCTTGTGATTAGACACAGTGGAGAGAAGCAAATCAGAAGTGCATGACAAATTAATGGCTTTGCAATTTGTCACTACAGCAATGGTGCGAGTTCAGGTATGCAGACCAGGCTGCCTGGTACAAGGCTCAAGGTACTCTGGGCAGCTGATGCATGCAACACATTCTTGAAAGACACATACTTTGAGAAATAGCTTTGCATTCTGTTCTTAAAAACTACAAGCCCTTATTAAACTAATTATTGTAATTAAGCATAATTTGTATTATCTTAGTAATGTGTAAGAATAATTTGTAATATCTTAGCAACTTAATAGAGTGCAGAAACATCAAGGTTCACTGACCAGTTGCTTCCTACACTCCTTTATCCACGGGATACTTGTTTAAAGTTGTTTTAAAGGCCATACCTGCCTCTGCTAGGTAAATCAGAATGATCATAGAATCATAGAAACATAGAACAGCCAGGATTGGAAAGGACCTTAAGATCATCAAGTTCCAACCACCCTGCCATGTGGAGTGACACCTCACACTAAACCATGTCACCCAAGGCACTGTCCAACCTGGTCTTGAACACCGCCAGGGATGGAGCATTCACAACTTCCTTGGGCAACCCATTCCAGTGCCTCAC
>WYDI02019304.1:0-12495 GCA_009867235.2 Psittacus erithacus | reverse complement strand
AAGGACCTTAAGATCATCTAGTTCCAACCCCCCTGCCATGGGCAGGGACACCTCCCACTAAACCGTGTCACCCAAGGTTCTATCCAAATAATTCTCACTTAAGAGTTCTCTTCTCCGCTAATTGTTTTCCAATATAATCTGATTCCAAAATTTAACTACACAGAAATGACAAACTGAGAACATGAAAATGAACAACACGTAAGTGCTACCAGAGCCCAAACCCTGACTTTTTAAGGGTCAGTGTTGGATAACATCAACACATTGCACATTAAGTTTAACTCAACGGTACAAAGAAATCAGTGGGCTACAAGAAAAACAAATATCATGGTAAAAAAGTGTTTGAAATATTAGTTATTTTCATTGTAGACTGAGTTCACAGGAAATGCAGAAACTCTGATTAGGGTCAGTACCCTTTCTGCTGAAATGCTAAAGACTAAATTATGTAACTTAAAAGCATTAATAGCTAATTCTTGAGAACAACCAAATGACTGCAAAAACTGCACAGAAGTCACCCAACTCTCCACTGAAAGAAGTCAATTTTCAAAATTATTCCCTTATGTTGATTTTTGAGGGACTTCTGAAGGTAGATATTAAACACAGAGGAAAGACAGACAAGTGAAAAGCATCTCCAGCATCCTTACCCAGATAATGTACATTTGCATGACATGGTCAATGCACATGCCTTCCTGCCTGAAGAGTATTAAGAATCCTTAGTCACTCTTTAACAACCATACAGATTGGTCACCTTTGCTGTCCTCCTTTGTAACTTCTCCAGTTATACTGCACACCTTTTCAGACAGAGTGAAAAGATGAAAAAATGCACAAAGCATTCCTTCAAGACAGGAATGCCCCATGGATATGAATAGTAGCATGATGAGGTGGTCTGGTTTATTCTTTATTTTATTCCTGTATCTTCTACAGCAACTGTGGAAACCACCAGCTTTTAGGCTGGGGGGTGTCAATTAACATCTGAAAAATCTTCTTACTTCCCCTCCTCAGACAGGAAGGGATTGAAATAGGGAAATAAGCCTGAAGTGTATGTCTCAACTAATACAGATTTATTTAATCTAATTTTAGTTTCTTATCGCCTTTCAACATCTGAAACTGAAGCAACCAGCATAGTAGGTTTACTCAAAACAGGCAAGAACACCAACCAACTCCAAAAGCAAGCTGTCCCTGGGAAAGGGCAAAAAATTCCAAGAGACTGTAACAGCAGCCTACCTTACTCACAGGAAGTATTTAAAGATGCAGTTAATTTATTCACTGAAGTACAATCTGTATAATCTTTTTTATTAAAACACCTATTACTTAGCAATGGATTTTCTCCTTGTTTCTACAACAATCTATTCCTTATTTTGAATCATGCATTAGCCTAACCCAATTGAATCTTGTAAGAACTATTTCTTAACAGACTAGCCTACTCAGCTTCTCAAAGTCTGCTCTCACAGCTCCTTGGTTAGTTGTATGACAGAGGGTTAAAAGCACAGGCTGAAATTTATTCATATTCTGTTCAAGGTTCTGTTGGCCTCTGCTGCAAGCCTCTCCTGCTTCAACTTCTTTTTAATGCTAAAAATAAACAGTACTTTTCATTTTACTTGCACAAGAGCAGTACTATTCTAACAGCTTTCCCCTCAATCGGTTTATTGGAATCTTTTTCCTGATCAAAAAAGGGAATACAAAGAAACACAACAATCTGCTTTGTAAAACTGATGAAGCTAGGAGGTCTCCATATAGTACCAGAACCACTTACCATAAAATAGTAAAACTTAGCAGTTTTCAAATATGCTTAAATAGTTAATATAAAAATAGTATGCAAAGCAGTACATGTTATATTCTTAATGCATTCCAACATTTACTTTTTATTCCATTCCTACAGGGACATTTTCATAAAGCAACTCATAATTTTATCAGGTTCTTATTAACAATTTATGCCCCATCTTAACAAACAGCTCTCACTACTCCCTCCAATACACATTAGGTCTCCTATATTAACACAAAAATGTACTTATGACCAAATATTAAGATAGCCCATTATGTCTCTGAAGTTTCCACTTCCATTACGCAAATATTTCATCACTTACAGACTTTGACAGTTCATCAGCAGCAGTGCTTTTGTCATCTTACAAAGTAAGACTCCAACTAGTTTTCTTCCTCATAGCTGTTCCCTTAACAATGCAGCTTTACTCACCATCCCGTGATAACATCGTTTTGTCAGCAACCTCTCACAGACAGTCAGTCAAGGATTTTATTTTAAAATAACACACAAATATCAGTCTTCTACTAGATTTTCAATACTAATTGAGTTTTTTTCCTGTCCTTGTAACTTGCTTCCAGAGGCCAAAATACACTTTTTTCGTTTAAACCCCAAATCTTTCCAGCTACCTCAGTAAGACAGTGGTAATTTTTTAGAAAGGTAACACTGTAAGAAGGCAGCTGGAAGTGGAAAAAAAAGTGTGGCAAGAATAAAAGAATAAAAGGAATTGAAATCTAAGAAAGAACAGCTTTCACACTTCAAGCCTGAGGGAGAGAGAAAGGGGAAGCTCTCGCTCTTCATCTTCTATTTAGCTTTTCTTTTATATTGTTTTTTGACTGTTATGTTTACACACAGGTACTTTTAATGTCACTGTATATACTAGAAAATGCAAGAGAGCCAATTCCAACACACCAGTTAGTAAAAATAAGGTCAATTTTTAAGATGAATGTTCAGCAGTCTTAGCTTTTGCTTACAAACAGCAACAAAAAATCTTACTTAATTTCTGAGGAACTAGCACTGTGTTTCAAAACTGGACATGTGTTCTTTTTTATTTTCATTTCTAATGACCAAGTAGATTGTGCAATTTTACAGATTATGAACTTTATCTTTCCTGTTTACTTTTCCATATTCCAAAACTACAACTCCTTGGATTTGATTTATACTGAGAAATCACTTGCTACCTTGAAATGTTCACACAATCCAAAGTTCTCCCCTATTTTTCACCCACCTATGTAAGGAACAGATAAAAGGTTTCATTTATTTCTTTGTCAAGACTCTCACTGATCTCCTGCTCCACTCAAATGCTTACAGCAAAAAATTTCAGTCAGAAACCCCTGAAATAAGAAATATAGGTAGAATACCTTTGCATATTTTCGTCTGTACTCACAGCACAGACAAGAGCTCTCTTCTGCCCACTTCAGGCTGCAAAGTGAAGATACTTGAAAGTGTGAAACTATTATTTTGCTGTCTAAAATGTGACATCCTCTTCTAGTCTTTTTTTAAATTGTTTCTTCCACCCCCACTTGATTTTCAGCAAGATAACTCTAAAATGCTAGTATTAAAAAGCAGATGGGAGTAATTCTGTGCCCTTAGAACTACTTGAGAAGGTCAATTAACATGTATTTGCATTCTAAGTGTATTTACACATCAGACAAATCAAGAGAATGTCCAAGTGTATTTTCAGTAACAGATATTTATGTTTGAAAGAATTATTCTGAAGTGATTTGTGCCACTGAAGTATTCCTTGCGTTAGACTTCTGAGGTTGAATTTCACTACAACAGAAAAAAGTTTTTGACTTACTAAATACATCCCTCCAAGTTAACATCCTTAACAGTGAGAATGTTAAGAAGCTTTTAAACTGGTTACATTTAGGTACGTTGAGACCCTAAAGTCACTTCAAGCAAAACGTAAGCATCTCTAACATGTTGCAGCAATAAAAAAAAATGGTGATTAATTAAAGAAGTTTCAAAAGCCCAAGAATGTAATCTGCTTTGTTAAACACATGCTTCCTTCAATTTTTATTAAAGGCTTTATTTTAGTTGGACGCTATTATAAGGTAGCACAACTAGCTTAGTAAATTTCAGTTTATTCTTCAAAGTCAGTAGAAATTGTAAATTAAATCCAAATCCATATTCTCTTTAAATAGGATTTTGAAAGTGGGTGTTTTTTTTGACAATACTGAATTATCAAACTGTACATAAGATCATAAATGAATGTAATCTCAACACTAAGGGGAGAGGGAATTAAAAAAAAAAAAATGATGCTTGCCATCTATCCACTGCTACAGAACCACATCAGTATACACTCATGCAAACCTGCAATGATTAACTGCTTCATACGACATACCACATGTAGTAGTTGCTAAGACCTACACACAACACAAGCATAAACATTTCCCTGACATACTTTCCTTGAAATGTTATTAAAAAAAAAAAAAAAACACAAAAAACAAAACACATAGTGCTCTTCCAGGTAAACAATTCTGACATACTAGAACCACTCTGCTGATGGCCTCCCCGGAATCCCCAATGTTCCTCTTTAAAGCAACACTACCAATGCTGCATTTGCAAACTGAGCTAAACTGAAGTATGCTTCTGGTTAAACTATTAGGGTCTCAAACACAGCAAAAACACATGCCAAGAAGCAATAATTAGATCTTTTCACTTAAAGAAAGCAATTAAAAACAAAAACTTCCTTTTTAAAGGTACTGTAGCAATTTTTAGCAAAACTCATGCCACGTCACTGTTCCACAAGCCTTTGGAATGCCTCTTCTGGACACTCCAACTCCTGCAGATGAGGAAGAAGAGATTTCTCTCTACAGCCACATTGTTTTCCTTCAAGACCTCCAATACTTCCAATGGCGCATACCTAAAACTATTTTATGTCACTATAAGAGGATTTCAGCAGACCATGATATATCTGAGCTAACAATTACAGAGAAAGTGCCCTACTGATTCAATGCAAACTCTAACTAAGGACCTGAATGTAACCAACTCCTATTGTCTGCGCTTATACACAGACCAATGCAATACAGAATCACAGAACAGTCTGGATATTCCTGTATACTGCTTAACTGAGAATTCAAAGGAACAGTTCTTGTTCACAAGTTTCATGAAGACAGCAAGAATGACAGGATTTTAGTTAATCTGATGCCACCACGGAAACCGGGGAACCCATCCCCAATTTACATACTTTCATAGCAGAAGGCACACTAAAGCAGCTTTTCTACTGACTGAGTTGCATGCAATTGATGCAGAGCTAGAAAGCCTTTTGTTTTGTTTTAACTAAGATGGACGTTAAACTAAGCAGAAGCAGGTAAAAGCAGTACTAACCTAGCTTACAAGATATGATATTTTTATCAGAAGCTTCATTCCTTCTCTTCAGCCTGCACGAAAAGTCTTCTTAAAGTTAAAAGTAACTTCCAAGAATCACTTAAACATAACTTGAAGCAAGCACTTTTGTTTTGTCTATCACTCCATCCATTCCTTCTCCAAGCCTTCTCACTTCATTATCTGACTTTCACCCGACTAAATTCTAGGATCAACCTGGGTTTTCAGGGGCATGGTTTATTTAAGCTAATAATTAGTGTTTGAGTGCATTAATAGCAGCCATTTCCAATAAACATGGCTAAGGTCATGATTTTTTTTTTTTTTTTTAATTACAGTATCTTAAGTTTTCAGATCTAGTGTTTTAATGACATAGGAACACTGAAGCATGAAGAAACCGCGTGCAATACCAACCAGACTCGTCTTTGTATCCAAAAGCCAGGAGAAATCTCATTCTCCACATGTATTCATATTTTCAAGAGGGACAAAAAAAAAAAAAAAAAAAAAAAAAAAAAAAAAAAAAAAAAACAAACAGGAAAGTGGGTAGAAATCCTAATTCCATAGGCTCAGGCAAACGGGTTGGCTCTGACCTTCATCAGTATTCCCATGATCTAAGAAGCATTTGTAGACAGCTGACTATTTAAACTTTATTGCCAACCCTTTAACAAAACACACAGGCTGTTACAATGCTTTGTTAATTGATGCTTAGAAACAAATGTAAATTACTTTTCTAGTAAAAATAATCCATCTCCTTTTGGTAACAAGGTGTCCCAAGCTAAGAAATTAAATCAGTCCCAAATATGTAAAATTGCCTTCATGTTTTCAAGAGTAATTATGTATTTAAAAGAATTATTCTACAATACAATTAGGAAAAGACTACTGATAGTATTAAGTTACTCAAGCTTCAAGCATTTATAGGATCCAACCTTTAAAATACAGCTCAAAAATACCAAAAAGGTGACAAAAGGATTCTAAACCCAGTTTCAGAAGCAATGTTAGCTGAAAGTATTTGTAGTTGGCCCATCAGAAAGCGTGTGCCAAAAGTCCAGATAAACCATGCTTTTAGAATGTTTTTTTCTCAAATAGATGAAAAATCCTTTTGTTCTTCTATGTAAAGTTTCCTTAACCTTTGTTAGTATTAAAATCAATTAAAAATAATAATTTAGTTTATACCTTAACCAACAGAGACTCAGATAAGGCAGCATACAAAATTAAAAAAAAAAGTCATTCAAGTTAGTGAAGCATTACCACAGCTCAACAATAATCCACTTGTTTCTGTACCACAAAGATTAAATGAGAATACAAATTTTAAGGGGAGATTCTTACTACTATTACAGCCATATTGTTTTTCATGTGTATAACCATATACATAACACAGCCATCAGCAGTCAGTGACAGTATCACCTAGTAAGCCAGTGCTACTAAACTTGCATAACCTGGTTATTTTTAATGCAAAATATTCCAATGACTTTCTGCATGACACAGGTGCCATGTGAAAACAGCACTGAACTATGAAAACCTCTTTTTACAGTTTCACCAAACATCAAAGAGATCCCATTAAAATGATTAGATAGTGTTAAGTCTTTTTCTCTCCTTAATGTACAGTTTAAACATTTATAGCTCTGAAAGCAGAGCTAGATCATCCTGAACTGGGATGAGAACTGGTACTGTTCCGAAACCAAGACAACTACAAATAAAGCCACGTAAATAAATACATAGTGTTGTAACACTTTGCCACAACACAAAGATAAGTGACATAAACTGGTCTTCTGAGGTCTTGAATTCACAGTCTGCTCAGCAAAGCATACATTAAGAGGACCCAGACAGACAAGCAGACATATACAACTTGAGCAGCAGCCATAATGACTTTCCACTCTGCTACTCCCTCTTCTCTTGAGGGGAGGCACACTACATATACTGTGAGGGGTGACAGCAGCTCATTGTTTAGGGGGAACGGCTCTCACCTCCTCCCTCCCCAGCTTCACTAAAGGAAGGCGAACTGAACCCTAACAATATCCTTCTCCTCTGCTTTCACCCCGGAGAGAAGCAAGGGCCGGCCGTGGAACTGCCTAGCTGACTCCCACCCCTAATGCCACTCGCAATCCACTCCACGTTGACACAGATCAGGACTCAGCCCTCTGCCACCCTCACTGGAAAGGCCCCGGACAAGAATAAACAAGGTTATTCGCCGACACCAGACACCAGCCACACTCCCCTCTGCTTCCCCCAACCCCAGACCTCCACACGCTCCCCACAGCGCCAACCCTCCCTCCCCAGCCAGGTGTGGGCCAGGCCCTTCGCCCGGCCGGACAGGAGCAAGGGTGGGACATGGCAGAGAAGTGCAGCAATCCTCCAACTGCCAAACGGCGGCATCGAAAAGGGGAAAAGCAACAGCCGCCACCCCCCTAATCCAGCAGGGCCCGGGGAGGGGAGGGCGACGAGCTGAAGTACCGGAAAGCACAGACCGAGACCTTACCACAGCTCCCTTCGCCATTTTAGCCCGACACCCACTGCCCTTCTCCCGTCCCTCGATGACAGGGGCAGCCCACCCCCGGTCGGAGACGACCCCGCCAACCCCGCTCCTCCACGGACGAACGGCAGCGAAGGAAAGAGAATAAACGGCAGCCACTTTCCTCCCCAGGCCAGCCGTGTTCTGCCGGGCCAGACCGCAAAGCGAAGCTGCTGCGGCACAGCCTGTTTTGTTTCCTTACCGTGGCTCGCAGCCTCACAGCTGCTACCGCCGCCTCCTTCTCCTTCCTCCCACCTTTTTCTTCTTTTTCTCCTCCTCCTCGCCGCCGCGGCGGCTCCTCACCCCTCCGCGCCCCGCTCCGCCGCTGCCACCGAGCAGAACGATGCCATCTCACAGCGGCATCGGCAACTCCCGCACAAGAGCCCCCCTCCCGCCGCCGCACGCCCCCAACGGCCAAGCCAGCCTCGTGCGCGCGCCCCGGGCACGGGGAGCAGGAACTTGTGGAGAAGCCACAGCTAGGGAAGCCGCCGCTGCCGCCGCCGCCGCCGCCGCCGCCGCCACCGCCACCGCCGCCACCGCCACCCGGGCGGGAGGGCCCAGTCGAAACGGAGCAGTGCGCAGCGGCGGTGGGAGGGGAGAGATGAGCCCGAGTCGGGGCGCTTCAAAGGGGACAGGGCTGATTCCTAGCGCCTGCTCTGGGCTGAACCAACTCGGGCGCTGCGGCGGGGAGAAACGCCAAGCGGGCGAAGTCAATCTCTTCGGAGGCAGGGAAGGAGTGGCCGGAACACCGTCTGCAGGGGGGAGCATGCTCGGGCAGGATAAGGAAGCTCTCTGTGAGTCACGGCCCGCCCCCGAGGGAGCTCCTTTACTGCAGCGCTGAGAGCCAGTACACCCCGGTGGCGAGCAGGCGATAAAGACGGGGGTGACTTCTCCACCTCTCTCCCCGTGCTGCGCGGCCAGGGCGGGTCCCGCGGCCCCGAAAATCGCTCTGCTGCGGAGCGGTGGGGTCCCGTCGGTCCTTTTTCTCTGCCGGCGGAGCTCTGCTCCTTCTCTGAGTAACTTACACTTCCCCGTAGTTGGGAGGGCGGATGGAGGAGGAGGGGAGGCAGTCTCGCAGCGCGGCCTGGCTGGCTCACGGGCGCGCGGTGCAGCCCGTCTGCCTGACGGCGGTGCCTCTGACGATCCGCCCGGCAGCGCACCTTGAGCACAGGCCCTGGCACCGGCGAGGGGCCGGCTGTCGTTAGCCGACGTTAAAACAGGCTCAGACGTTCCCTAGGGATTTACGAGCCTAAAAGTGCTTTTATGCACAAACGTAAGGCTTGCGCCTTACATTGAAGACTAATGATGCGTTAGCTTTGTACTATATAATGTAATGCTATGGAGGCAGTGGCTGCATGAGCTTCTGGGCATAAACAAGGCCTTTAAGTGGTTGTCTCAAAGTCCAGCGCCACTGTTAATTGAAAAGAACAAAAGCTTACAGTGTGAGACCCTGAAGCAACTTCCAACAAAGCCTGGCATTTTGTTGTTCTTAAAAAACGACATGAAGGCCAGCAATCTGATTTGGGCATACAAGTTCCTTCAGGAAACAAACGGGAAGCTCTTAAAAGTACTACTTCCCAACCAGCTACTTTCCAATTAGTTAATTCTTCATAGAAAATCTGTGAGAGACCCACAAAGTTTTTAAAAAAAGAAACATGTACAGTTCAACTTTAAAAATTATCTTGGGGTATTCCAAAACAAAACAATACTAGTCTTCTCTTAGCCGGTCGTACTAGTGCAAGTGCCTGAAAACTGCTGGTTTGAGTATTTGCGTGCAGCAGTTGTAACAGAACTCGTGAACTGTACACTTGCAGAACCCACTGTGGGCAGTTAAGACTAGCTGCTTACAGTTGGCAACCTAATTGATTGATCTGCAGAATTTGAGAAACACAGTTTTCTGTATGTCAGCTAAAGCTTACATCTAAAGAAAACTACAGTCCTGTTTTTGTTCTGATATCGTCCCTTACTTGGAGGGACGACATTTACAGCCCGTTGGTAGCACTCCCCAGAGTCTGCTTAGTAAACTGCCTCTCTCCTTCCTGCTTGTTTTGCTGATGTAAAGCAATCTAATTGAAACCTAGAGAAAAAAATACCTGTACCTTTAGGTAGGAACACTTTTATATGGGGAAAAAATTATATTTAGGAACTTCCCCTGAATGCAGCATTATATTCCCAGCAGCAAAGGGTGGGTGAAGTTGTAAATGGCAATAGTTCCATCTCTGCTCTTCATGTAAACTATTAATTTCTCAACTCCCAGGCTTTGCTTGTAACTAATATCAGTAATCTGATACTTCATTAAAGGTATGAGCATTATTTCTTGACAGATCGTATGTGTAAAATTGCTAAGTGCTTCTTTCTTGCCTTATGAAGTATGAGAAGTGTGTAGTGACTTGAAACAATGCTCTATACATGAGTTACAGGCTTCTCTGGCTTGCCTACTCCCTGTTTCAAAACAAGCTTTGTCATACATTTCTCTCACCCCAGGGAACACTGACATTCCAAATATTATTCCCTCTTACAGACATTTGATACACTTAGGAATGCAGAATGTCACAAGTTTGTGAATATCACCAGGGTTTGGATTTTGTTTGTTTGTTTTAATGTCTTATAAAACATCAAGACTTTCCAACTAATTTTAGGGCAGTAGGTAATAAATGAAAATGTAAAAGTTAAAAGCCATACATTGAAAACTTGATGAAAACATTTAAGTTATACATGTATTCTACATGTGCAAACACGGGTTTTTTTCATTTTGCAGATGACCACCTTCATTTTTTTCTACTGTGCTGTGGCCAGTAAAGATTACAGATTCTGTCATGCAGTGCTGAAAGCTGGGAGGAATTCATGCGGGTTTGGTTGCCTCATTGCTTCAAAGCTTTGCTCTTTATAGGGTTGAAATACATTGTTAACTTCAGGTCAGGTCTCACAAGCCACTAAACTGATCAAAATATAAATCAGCCAAAGTTGGAACTTTACAAAAGAGTCTGCATGAAGATTTATTTTAAATAAATATAAAAATAGCTTCTGTAGTCTTTTATGAGCTTTTTGAAAATTTTTAAGTGTCTCCTTGGGTGTCTTTCTGGTATTTTTTTCTTTGCAAAGTCAGGAGAGTTTTAGAAAGCTCTGGTTCAGAATCTATAACATAGCTTGCAGAATAAACTGGGTTTATCCTTAGATAGTAATAGATCTTTTCTGGCACGGTTGAACTGTGTACATTTGATAAGAATGGATTCCAGGATGGGCTTTTACAAAATCTAGGTTATAGAAAACTAGAGCATCCACTGGCTGGAAGTGTATCTTTTCTTTTCAGTGAATGTGTTTGCTGTTGTTGCTGCACATAGAGGATTGGCAGTGAGCACTGCTAGCTTTTAATTGGAAGGTCTAGGTGAGTGCAGTAGTTTTGCTCAAACTATGCTTCTGGGGAACTCTTCTAGAACTTAATAGGAAGTTAACCAGTAAAGCTGTAAATTAATGTCTCTACTAGCATTCAAAATTCAATACCATCTGTTTGCAGTTCTGCTGGTTTTTATTTTTTCAAACATCTTACAAAAGCCTTATGCAAAACTGTAAACCCCTCACGTTGCAAAGTAGTTTAAAAAACCTATAGAAAAGTAAAATTGAAGTGTAATCAACTTCCTTAACAGTAACACTGTAGTAAAAGATGAGGCTGAAGCCAAATCTTTCTACTTTTAATAGACTGAAATACAAGCTGATTTCACCTGAACAAAGGCGTGCAGAACTAGTCTGTGTACAGTGTGGTTTCTGTTGTTTGAAATGAGGAGAGTGTTATAATACAAGATCTAAATGCAGGTGGTTAGGCTCATTGCTTATGCAGCCCTAATCTTCCAACTGTGAAAAATCCAAAAAGCGGTATCTAATAAAAGTAGAAGTTTCCCTGATAGTTATTTTTTGCAAGAGTATTTATTATAACAAAACTCATGCAGAGTAAGAAAACTTCTGGATAAGATTCCTTAGACCATATTCAAAAAAGCATTTAGGCACCTGAAATGTTGTTTAGGTATAAGTTGAATTCCACCTTGAAGAGCACAAGCCACAAAACCCCGTAGGTATAGTTGCCCAGATCTGCTAGTGGATGTATTTGGTGTCCATAAGCATGTGCAGAGGGTGCTTGATGCCTTCATTGCAGCATAAGGATTGCAGCTGGACTTAACACTTGTTTCGTTTGGGGTCCAGGCAGTAGGTAGTGTATCATCTGAAATCCATGGAGGGGTGGATCAGAGAGGCATGGGTAAGAATATTTATAGTACTTAGAAGATCTGAAATCAGCACAAAATGCAGAAGTAGTGGTAAGGACAGAAGCAGAGGGAAACGTGGTAGCAGTGATCACCAGGCCTACAGTATCCTAATTATTAGAGAATTGGTGACTGAGATGACCTGTGTCCTGTGCCGTCCTAAGCTCAAACCAATCTCTCCTTTCAAGACAGACTGTGACCAATGAGTGCTCTCTGATTTGGGATCAGGATTATTCCCCTGTGCCAGCTCTGCTGTTTCACAAAGGCACAGTGAAGTAGTGCAGGAGAGTATTGTCAGACAACTCAGCAATTAGGGAACATTGCTAGAACAGCTGGAAAGTTTTAGTTTCTGGTCCTTCTTCCCAACAGCGTTCAGGCATTTTAACTAGTGGCTTTTCAATGCACAATATCAGCTCCTGTTCTAGGACAATAGACAATAAACACTCACTATAACACCTGGATGTCTGCACTGTTTGCATTTGGTCAGTCTCCTCATATTTCTCTCCCTGATTCCATGATAATTATGTTCTGAAAGCAGACTGAGTATAGCTATTTATATGTTTTATTTATATACATATCACAGAATCATAGAATAGTTAGGGTTGGAAAGGACCTTAAGATCATCTAGTTCCAACACCCCTGCCATGGGCAGG
>WYDI02019299.1:0-22502 GCA_009867235.2 Psittacus erithacus | reverse complement strand
GTTAAGTCCACCCCTCGATCACGAGCCCATCTGTATGTTGCATCTCTGCCCTGATGGCCTGAAGTGTCATGGGCCCATTGGGCCAAAAATAATTCACCCTTATGTTGCCAATCTAGGTCCATCTGAGCCACTTCAGTCTTAGCAGCTTTATCCACTTGCTGGTTGTTTTGGTGTTTCGCAGTGGACTGACTCTTGGGTACATGAGCATCTACATGGCGTACCTTCACCACCAGGTTCTGCACCCAGGCAGTGGTATCTTGCCACAGTGCAGCAGCCCAGATGGTTTTACCTCTGCATTGCCAGTTGTTCTGCTTCCATTGCTGCAACCACCCTCACAGGGCATTTGCCACCATCCATGAGTCAGTATAGAGATAAAGTACTGGCAATTTTTCTCGTTCAGCAACGTCCAAGGCCAGCTGGATGGCTTTCACCTCGGCAAACTGGCTCGATTCACCCTCTCCTTCAGCAGTTTCTGCAACTTGTCTTCAAGGACTCCATACAGCTGCCTTCCATCTCTGATGCTTCCAAAGTACTGGAGGGACCCACTGGACTAGATACTTGCTCATATTTTCTCACACACCCTGCCACTCATGGCTGTCCATCCTCAGGGAAAATCTCTTGGTGGTCCTCCTATATCGTTGTCTAATCCTTGACAAGACTCAAGCCGGACCCTGCTTAGCTTTCACGATCGGACAAGATCGGGCACTCTCAGGATGGTAATGCCGCAGGCAAAACATAGAAAGCATATGTAGCAACAATCTGATTCCCAGCAAGAGGAGGAGGGTGCTTTCAAAGGCATTGAAAGGATATTCAGGATCTTTAAATCTTCCAGAATCTACTCCCACTGTAAATAGTCTGGGGGGGGGGAGCAGAGGGTGTGAGGGAATGTCTCCCTCATAGGCTGACCACCTGAGGAGGGAAAAAGTGATATGTAATTGCTAAAGACTTTCCTTATATACCTCCCAAAGTATAGAGGTGGTGACCACACTGGGAACGCAAGCCAGATCAGTTTCATGATCAATGATTCTATTGTAGTACAAGTCATTACCAGAAAGTACAATCAAACAAGAACCTTGGCCCAAGGCCCCCAGCCAATAAACACTAACACAGCAAATACCAGCTGTAAGTAAGGTACGACATGCTGAAAGTCTTGAGATCAAGAGTCACAATTTTGAGAGCCAATAACTCAGCATTGTTAACATTGGTGTTATCAGCATTGTTCCCAGGCTGAAAGTCAAAACACAGCACTGCACCAGCTACTGAGACTGAGAAAAATGACTGCTACTGCTGAATCCAGGACATCATCCCACATTCATCTTAAAGAGATCACACCTCAATCTTCCTTCTCTTTTCACACACATCTCCTCACCTGAGACAATTGGCTGTAAGTTACTGGGCTTTCCTGCCAGGAAATGAAGAATCCTCTAAGGATCTGGATCCGTTTCCCTCTCCTCTGGAAGTGACTCGGACGAGGGGATGGATCAGTCTGGTTAAGAGCATGTTTTCAGAAACTTCCCAGCAGAGCCCTCATCATCCGTTGGTGCGATGCTCAGAGCGGATCTCTGGCACCAGCAGCATGGGCAGGACTGTGAGGAGACAAAAGAAGGGTTAGAGAGGTTACAGGCATGGGCTTCAGGGTAAAAGAGCAGGAAATACTCCCTTACTGATGTTGGCAAGTCAACCTGCACAGTGCCAGGCTGGGGATCTCAGCTTGCACTTCTGAGCCTTGCTTTCCTGCAGATCTGCTGGGAGCAGGTTTTCTGAGATAGGGCCAGTGCTGGTGAGGACTGGAAATGAAGATACTGAAATCTTGGGTACCTTCTGCAGTTGTGTTTTCTTATCCCTGGGGACAGAAAACACAGGTAATTGGCTCAGCTTTTTTTGACACAGTAGCTGGGAGGTGATTCCCTTACCATCCCCTTCTATCTCTTCCCATCTCATCCCCTTCCTTTCACAAGGCTCCATTGGGCCTAACAATGATCTATGAATAACTTGGGCTCAACAATTAATGGATCCCCAGTCTCTGGTCTAATGGTTTGTGGGGATGCTTCTAATCCAGAATGAGATGGACTTCTTTGCAGCATCGTGGCTTGGATCACAGACCATTTGGTTGCTGATTTTGAGTTGTGTATGTAAATCACAACTGTTGAATTTTGTCTAGCTGGCTTTCTCCCTCTCTTTTATACACCATAAATGAGGAGACACTCATCTTCCTTTTTTCAGCCTGCCCAGGAACTCGTGTGCTGCAGCCCCAGCCATCTAAGCTATGTCAGGGAGGCAGAGAAAGGAAGACAAAGTCACAGATGCTGCAGCTTGTCACTGCAAGGAGACTATCCCTTTAGCAGTGTCTTCCCGGACACTGTACTACACACGGTTGTGAGATAATTCTAATAATGATGTCAGTTAGTGATGGAATCCCTGGTATTCATCGCTACTTCTCCAGTTGATTAGACAACTCATTGACTGGGCCTTTCTGCTGCATGTTGCTTCATTTAAAATCCTGAAAGCTAATCCATTCTTGTGTCCAGTTCAAAGCAAAAATCTCTTATCCCTCCAGATACTCTGTATAGATGTTCTGATTGAGTATTTTAAGGCCCTCCTGAACAATTTTCAAGTTGTCATCTAGGTATTAAATTTTGTGGGAAACCATGCTGTATACAAACATACCAAAATCAGTCAGGATTTCTAGATATAAAAAATATTCCCTGAAAGGCTAATTCGCAAAATAAATTCAGTCTGTAAAATTATAATTACAACTATGAAATTAAAGGATTGGTTGACAAAAAAAAAAAAAAAAAAAATCTGTATGGCCCCAAACAGTGACCTACCCTTGTTTCAAGTAACAGCAAAGATTGGAATTTAAAAACAACAACAAAAAATCACTTTCAAAAATGGTTGCTAAGTGACAAGGATATACCAGTATCCTGTCTCATTAACAAGGCAAAAAGATGAAACAGCATTAAAGAGAAAAGGGAAGAAATGCCAAACTGACATCAAACATCTGACTATCATATTAAGGAGAAAAAGATAAAATATATCCTTACGTGGTTTACCTTAAAGAGGAAACAATAAATGTCTGCTCTGTCTGGCTAGGAGCCTAGCCCATCTGTAAAACCAGAGAATCTCCTTCTCACAGCAAATTTAGCCAGCAAGCAAACTGCAAGTCATATACCTTGATTATTACAATATTTACTATCTAAAGGATCAGATTAAGTAGTAGAATTAATGCACTTCATAAAGTTAGTGTTTAGTACATAGATTTCTTTTATGTGAGTTGATACTGCATCTTTGCTTATAAAAACTCTATGCCAAGGAGTAGCCCTTAACTACCTGCTCTTGAGGAATTCAAGTGGAGCTGCTGTTCTGGAGCTAGACTGTAGAAATGCTGATGATAAAGGCTGATAAAAAAATCCGAATTCTCCGCCGGTGGCACTGGAATTGGTGCCCTGGCAGCAATACTCCCAGCTTCACCTTGGAAGAAAGCAGAGTGGTTTCCCTGAGCAGTGGTATTTCCTGCCTGTGAACTCATGAAACTGAAGCCCAATCCTCCACTTTCTGGGACACACACAACACATTTCAGGCTTCTGAAGATTCGTGGCTTTGAGTGCTGGCTATTCTGATTGCTAAACTGTAGTGATTAAAGGTGCCATACTTCAGAAATGTGGCAAATTGCTATGAAAAAGTCCATTTCAATCATCCCAGAAAAATATGAGACATATATTCCGGGGTATAGCAAATTGTTAGTTAGTCTAAAGTCAAACCTAGGTGGACATATCACAGTTTAAGATTCACCCTAAACATTTTATAGACACTGAAAACATAAGTTAAATGCATTAAGTAATAAGAGCTTTATATACATTGTTAGTAAACATGCTGATATAAGGCTTCAGAAAAAGTGAATTTTGATCAGTGAAACATAGGCACATTTTGCATATAGTAATTAAAATCAAATAGGCAAGAAGTACAGTCAGCACTCTTTCTCATTACAGGAATACTTTAGATATCAGAAGTTTCACAAAGTTGCTTATTCCTCCCTCTATTCTTAATTCTCTTTTCAATAGTCTACTGGTGCATATTAGAATTTAATTATACCAATCAGTACTGCCACATCAGACATATGATGTAGCTTCAATTAGGAGGTATCTAATAGATATTAGTACAATTTACCTTTGTAATTAAAGTTCTAAGAGCACTGCAAATTCAACATTATGATTACAAAACATTAAGACAACACTGATGGCACTGACAGTGAGTATTTTAAAAATTACCCCATAAATTAGTCTTAAAAAAATATGCATCTGAAATGAGTTTTGGGCTCTCTGCATCTCAGTGCATAAGATGATGTTGCTATCTCCATCGGCAAAACTATTTTTAACATTTAAAATACTCCTTTTCAAATCATGTTTTTTTTCTGTGATTAAATCATGTCCATTTTAAGATATTCTGCCCATTCCCAACTTTATTAAAAGGTTTTTCGCACAACCTTTGTGATTTCTGTCATCTCCTTTTTAAGGATCAACTGTATTGACTACTAAATTAACAAAAGCTTACCCTGATAGAGCTGTTTTGTCAGTGACAGCAGAGAGGTCCAACTCTTGTCCCTCCAGCTTCTCTCCACCAACACTTCACAGAATCTACCTCTTGTGTGATGAAGGAATATTAAGATTTTTCTTCTCCTAGCCCCACCAAGAGCAGGGACAGGAAGAGAGCACTTTAAGGCTTAAACACTTAAAGAACTACCCTCCCATGACTGCTCACAAAATCCATATTGCATTTTAAAAATCCTAAACTAAAATCAAGTGGTAAACTGCAAAGGATCTGCTAAGTATTAACTCTAGTACAAGTGTAGCCACAGTTGACACTGGGCTGGGACTGATGGTTCTGTGCTCTCATCTTCCACTGTCATTCCAAGGATTATGAAAAACAGCAGGATGAGGGAAGGCATCACATAGGGAGAAGCTAAGCATGAGAAAGCATGATATTGAAAGTGACACTCAAAAAGGCTAAGTTTAGAGTACTTGATCGGGTGATGCCTGATACCTCAATGACCCATATCACAGTAAATATGTGCTGCAGCTTCTCTCTAGCCTACTTGTGTGAAAACAAAGGAGGTAAAAATGGGAGTGATGCCTGTCACCACCTCTCAGTATGATACGGAGTTCAGACATGCTGGACCCTGGGGAATGCAGCATCATATTGTATACAGCTATAGCCAAACAGTAGTCTGTGATGTATCTTGTTCAATATGATGAATCTTCTCAAGTTTCATCTTGCTGCCTGACAGGGTCTTTTATCTGACCTGTTTGATGAACTCCTCTTATCCCCATCAATCATAAACTAGGTTCAAAAGGAAACTGCAATTAAAGAATTTGCAAAAAGACATCCCTGCAGTATGAGATGCAATATGGAAAAGATTACGACCTATATTCCTGCAAGAACAGAACAGAAAGGTTAGGTTGATTTGCTACAAAACCCTTCCAGAGAAAGAATGGTACTGCAAGTTTTATAATGGCAAATTGTTCCTGTGCTTCCCAGCTAAGATGTGCCTCCTAATTATGATATAATTTAAGTTTTCTGGCTTAGATCTTGCATGATAAGCATATTAAATTACCGTGATAGGCTACAATTTATCATGATTGTTAAAATTGAGATGTTCAAACAGTGGTTGGTCGTTAATCATGGTCAGCAGTATAACAGATAAATGGAGTGTAGTGCATCTTGGGAATCTATGAAAAATAATTAATTTGAATTGCCAGAAAAACAGAACAGATGAATACTTACATACAAAAACAAAGCATAAACCAATAAACACCATAAACCCTATAAAATATAATTCTGAAATCCTTTTATTGCTCAGTGTTCCCTTGCCTGTGCCCAGAACATTTACAGATACATTATTAAAAACTCTCCTAGTGGAGGAATACCCACTAAGGTAGCTAGCAGGTTGCATGTAGGCATTTTTACTTGAATTTATTGTGCAGATTTTACTGATAGCTTGTTTTCTCTTCTGTAAAATTGGAATAAAAGTACATGGCATGTTCTGCAGTTTAATTAATACTCATCAAGTACTTTAAGATCTTCTTCTGAAAGACCACATGAAGATGCTGAGCTTCTAGGCTGGCAGAATAGCTAAATGCTATATTACAATTTACTTAACATCTTGCTACATTATAAAATGAGTGGAAAAAAGTTCCCATAACACTGTGGAAATTCACTGGATTGAGAGTACTGGGAAAGTTTCCCTGAAAAATCCCCAACCTCCTCCTTCTCCACTAATGAGATAAGGAGAGAATTTAGATATCTAAACACTTACCTGGGGAGAGTGGTAATGGAGACAGGATTTAGTCCGTTTTGGCCAAAAAGCCTTACTTTACAAATGAGACAGAACCTAGTAAAAATACCTTTACACCTTCCAAGGCATTCAGGTGGTGTCTATAAAAAGATAATCCATTGCAGGCCATGGCTAAAAGTCAGTCCACAGTATGAGCCAAAAATCCCAAGGATCCCCACATTTTCCATGTCCATTAAACAGACGTTATTCCTCAGAGACCTGGAAGGCATTCAAAGTCTGACCTACAACCTACTGATTATTGCAGTGGTCTGACTATTACAGGAAGAAATTGCCAGAACGCAGAGTTTTGCTTAAAAGTCTTACTTAATTGTTTGATTTAAAGCTCAGTATACTGGGAACTGGAGGCTGATACAAGAATTTTCCATTGAAAATTAGGAAAGTAGCAGAAGTTCCAAAGTTCAGGTCTTCCTTCTCAAATTTAGGCAATTATCCCATTTATAGAAAAGTATTCTACTCCAATTTTAAACTTCATACTAATCACTGCTGCCTTTTACCCTTCTTTTCAAAGGTAAAACCTGTTCTTAGGTGATTTTTACCATTAAATTACAGTATTGATAACATTAAATCCTTGAGTAACCTGAAAAAATCCAAGCAGAAATGGTTACTATAGGAATGGGTTTCTCTTACTATTTTTCTCTCCATATTCATACAAGTTAGGCCCATGCTGAACAAATTCCTCATTGTATTTTTTTTTCTTTAAGACTAACTCTAGGAAAAGGGAGAAGGGGCAGAGGAAATGTGTTGCGGTATGCTGGGAAGAAGCAGGTATAAGAGAATCTGACACCTAAATTGCAATCTTACGCAGATGAGAAAAATTAATTGAATTGTTCACCTGATGCTAACTCACTGAAGCACAGTTCAGGTTTTTGATGGCTTTGCACAAAGCCAAAGGCCAACTCAGAATTATCAAAAACATACATCTCTTATTTGTCTAAGGCACAGAGCCGCAGAGTACTAAAGTTCAACTTTTCAAAAATGATGGTATCGATATATGTAAAAACTACCGGGCTGCAGGTATGCAGAGTTGGGAAACTGGAACTATATATAGAATTCTCCACTGTACTAGTTTCAAACCAAAAAATACTCTCAAAACCATGAAAACTGCTCAACCTTTGAAAACTGCAATTGTCTTTCAAACAGTCACCGAAACCTTGTTCAAAAGGCAACATTAAATGGTTGACAGCTATTGTTTCAGACAAAAAAAAAAAAGTAATTTTTTAGGTCAAGGTTTTGTAGCATATTTTTTGATAAACAAAGATTCTCATAAGTGAAAGTAAGTATAGTTGGTACTCTAAAAATACAAGGTATTTGGGGTACTTTATAAAAAACATCACCGTAGTATTTTGTGAATGGTTGTGGGCTGCGCTCTTTTGACCAATTTAAGTGAATACAGATACCCTGGAAAGCTGAAGGCTTGGTTTAAAAAAAAACCACCATAATGCCTGAAAGTGCAAGTCCATGCAAAGGGAGTTTGTTTCACTGTCCATCCCTTTAAGGAAAGAAATTGCTGCAGACTTCTGTTCAGGAGACAAAGCGCTGAAGCATATTTTTGTGGCTATTATATAAGCATAAATAAAAGGCTGTTTTTTAAATGGTGATGAGATGCCTTTTTAAAGTGAAGACATTTGTCTTCCTGAATTATACCCAATGCAAAACAATGCCAGGTAGAAGTAAACAGAAGCCAGCATCAGCCACGTTTCAGATGTATGTGGTGCTCTGCAGCAACAGCTGTGCCCTGATGAAAATGTTGATGAAAAAATGGCCAGCATTGGAAAGAGAAGAATTGTTGGGGACCAGATGTTAAAATCCAGCATGGTCTGTTTATTACAGAAGAAAGTGTTGTAAAAATGGTAAGCAGGTGTTTTTATGTGGTTTAGGTTGTTCTACTTGACTGTTTTATAGGCTGATGTTATTGGTATTAAATAATTATACTGTAACTAATGTCAGCCTGTTACAGATCAATACAAAAGTAATAGCTTTCAATGCAGGGTGAAATTGTTAAATAAAATAGGAGGATAATATGACTTTCCCTTATATATAGCACGTCATAAATGTAAACGTAACCAAAGAAAATAAAGAGAAAAACTCTAATCAGCAATCAGCATGAAATTATCCTCCCACATATTGGTAGGAATTATTCTTCAAAAAAAGTAGCAGGAGCTAATGGAAATAAACATTCTGGAAGAACAAAGAAGCACCCTAACATGTTGATAAAGGGAAAATACGCAAAGTTCAGTTTTGTACCGCACAGCTGTACCAACGTAAATGTAAAGTAATCCCAATTGAATAGAGATTTAAATTTATGTAACTGTAAACACAACTTGAGGCAAGATTTGGGCCTCCCAAGTTCCTGATGGACTGGAGAGCAGGATGAGCAACTTGGCACCCAGGGAATACTCTTCTATTATCACTTAAGAAGAAAAATGCTTTGGGACACAACAGACTGGACTTCTGGTGAGTAATGGGATTCTTTTGGAAAATAAGGAAGTGCCAAAATTACAACCCAGGTGGGAGGCTACAAGTATCCGAGATCCATGTTCAGAAAAGGTGGGGCTGGAAGTCTTTTCTCCAGACACTGGAAGGGACAGAGACCCCCACGTCCAGGCAACCCATCAGCCAAACATTGTGTTTCTAATTAAAGTCATGGAGCCTGGGCAGGCAACTCACAGGGGTCCTCTCCTTTGAGATTAATAACACCAGCATTTCAAAATTT
This sequence comes from Psittacus erithacus, assembly GCA_009867235.2. Classification (NCBI taxonomy): domain Eukaryota; kingdom Metazoa; phylum Chordata; class Aves; order Psittaciformes; family Psittacidae; genus Psittacus; species Psittacus erithacus. The sequence goes on along the minus strand of WYDI02019299.1, from coordinate 13,437 downwards.
CAACACCATTTCAGCCCAGCTCTATCCTTAGACTACACACAGAAGTGCTGATACTAAAACAGTAGGAACATTTGTGTTTGAAATGCCAAAACCTTTGACTGCTAGCAGTAAACAGCAATCTGAACACTGCATTAAAATGGAAAGCAAAATACAGTCAACCTGACTACACCATCTATTTAAAATGTCAGAAAGCAGCAAACAATGGATGAACATATTTTCAGATGTTTTTCATTGCATCAGGTCAATGAATTTCACAAATAAAGGGGTATTTTTGCTTTAGGACTGATATGAGAATCTTATAAATCAAAGCATGTGGAGAGATAGGGTCAGAAGCCATTGTCTTTTACAGCAAGGTAAATCCTAGCATTGCTCAGGATACAGCGACAGTATCATAAAACAAAGAACAGAGCTCTGCCCAGCTCCAAGTGACTTACTCTCAGACACCCAGCGACCAGTGGGGCTGCATGGATTAGTTCAGATTCAGTTCCAGGTAGCTGATGAAAGCACAGGATCAAATGACGTGCAAGCACACAACAGAGCGTTAAAGGTATGGTGCTGTCCTGACAGAAATCCTTTGGTAGAAATTTCATGACACAAGTGACACTATACTTTATCTTCTACTTAGACTTCAGAAAAACAGAGGATCTGGGGACTGCCAAACCAGTGTTTTACCTCTTCTGCTGCTCCTGGTTGTTTTTATAATTTTAACCACGTGTTGCTACTAGATATTCAAAGCAGATCATTTTACAGATGCTTCTGACTGAGCACAGCCTAATAAATTCACCTTAACACAATATAATGTAGTTTACTGAAACCACAAGCAGATAGAGACATCTGACATATATAGAACACTTTTCCTGTGAATTTTTGCCAATGGTATACCTGAAATATTAATTTTCAGTATTATTCACCTATCCTCCTTCATGTTTTGAACGTCAAGATTCTAGCAGCTGTTAAATATTATTTTAAATAACTTTTCTTTAGGTTTCTGATGGCCTTCACTGCAAAGAGAAAATTAGATTGTAGTAAGTAATACGGTAAATGAAGAAGTATTAGGTATTGAAGACATTTTTTCCAGTCAGATCATATAGGTAGCAACTCTACAGTCAAAACAGTGCATCTGTGCATGTATGGACAAGCACCTGACATGTATGTCAGTATGTTCAGCATATTGACCAGAAGTTTTTCCACAATTCTGTAATAATAAAAACACTTCAAATTCCCTCAATGCATTATGTACATCTCTAGTGGGTAGAAATCCTGTTACTGGTTTTGTCACTGCTCAGCTCCAGAGCAGGTCTAGGGTGTGTGGTCTCGATGTGGAAATGGTTATTCCTGCAGTTGATGACCAGTGCAACTGGTAAGAAATAATGTGTCACCTCCAGTGACTCTAGGCATCAAACACACAACACAACTTGGGACAGTCCTGGCTGCTGTGCTAGGAAACAGCTGCATGGCAGTATCAATATGCCACTATTAGCTGTGTCCTTGAACTCACAGGTTCATTCGATAAGAGACCTTTCCTTTCACTAGCTGATTTTTTTGCTATTAATGCTGTGAGAATAAAATGTTGGTGAATAGACAGCAACAATAGAAAAATTCCCAGCTGAATTAAATTATTATTTGTAAGACATTCTAAGATATTGATCTGCCTGACTTGTAAGTAATTCGTGCAGTTCCGTATTGAACAAAAGGTGAAATTTTAAGAAAAGGTGCTGTAGGGCATAACTTGTAGAATAATTAAAAACTTAAAATTGCTTTTTTTGACTTAACACCACTTTTGCTTCAAAATAGTATTACATGACTCGACAGTATAATGACAAGAAGCTTATGGAGAAAACTAGGAACAGGTTTTTTTTGCATTAGGCCTCCGAGAATTTCTGCTGTATAATCTGATCAATACTTTGCTTCTCACTTTGACTTTCACACACTGTGGATCACTTAAAATAAGTAGACGTAAAAGGAATAAAGAAAAGACCAGCCCATTAAAATATCCAAACGTGGTTATGCTTGAAAAATGTACATTCAGTTACTACTCCCATAAAATATAAGCTTTTTCTTAAAAAAAGTGAGCATGACATTGTCTGTTAAAGGTCATCCTTTTTATACTACCAGCCATCCAAATTCTTGTGTTGGATTTAAATGTATTTGTAATGCCATAAATATGGGCAGGAGAGAAGGAGGGGTGAAAGAAGACTGATAGAAAATGACCTTAATAAACTTTACAGATTGCTTAATATCAGAAAAAAAAAAAAAAAAAAAAAAGATAGAAGCTAAAGATGCATTAGAAATATGCTTAATTTGTGCTTTAACCCTGTGTTTGACATTTAACTCGGTTTTACTGATTCCTTAATCTGGCCTTCAAGCCAAAATATCTTTTAAGTGAAAAGCTGTAAATGTGTCCCTTTGGCCATCCCTTAAATCTGTAATCCTCTTAGATTTCCCCTTAAAAGCCTAATCCTCTTTGTTCCTTAGAGAAAACCCCTGGCTCAGTGAGGCTGTGGTACAGCATCCAGCAGACCTGAGCAGCCTGGCTGGACAGAGCACCAGGTGGACAGGAGCCTCTGGCTCCTCACCTCACCCAGCCCAGCTCAAGGACTCACCCACAATGCACCTGTGAGTCAGGAAGAGCATAAAGGGGCAGGAGGAGGTCCTTCTCTGGCTGACTAGACATCGAGCATAATGCCACTGCTCTCTGCTCAGCACATGGAGGGGCGACCCACCAAAACTGATGGCAGATTCCTCCTGGTATGGTAGAATCCCTATCTCATCTGGGATGTTTCCAGAAGCCTGAACAGTGAGACTGCTGCTTTGTGTGCAGCTCAAACAGTACCATACCTCTGGCACAGGTTGGAAGGGGCTTTGAGCAACCTGGTCTAGTGGAAGGTGTCCATGCCTGTGGTAAGGGGGTTGGAAGTGGATGAGCTTTAAGGTCCCTTCCAACCCAGACCACTCTGTGATGATTCTAGGATACTCCCTGCCACCCAGCCTGGACCCTGGCGTGGTTATTAAACATCAGTATGCAACTCAGATGGGGAATTGGATAGGCTCCTGAATTTCTGGTGTATCAAACAATTAATCCTTTCTCTCTAGCATCATCCTTTTAGTAACAATTATACCAGCCAGATCCTTCATATAGACCAACAGGTAAATCCTGACTAGCCTATTCTCTGGGTTTTTAATTTCCACCACAAACTTTTAGTATCAATAGGAAATAAAACCAGCCACATTAATTCAAAACTGGAGTTCAAAAGAACTGAGACTAAAAGTAAGATGTATGAGATATGCAAGGGAAAACTGGATTTTCCTGAAAAGATTTTTTTCTGTCTTTGAAGAAAACACATTTGTACTTAACGGGGGCGGGGAGAAAGGGAGAGGTTTTTATGCTGTGCCAAATTATTGTTCTGTCACAAAATTAAAAATCACGATTAGAAGCCAACCATATTTCTCAAACATGACATGTTCTCTACACCATATGCTCTGAAGAGAGATTCATTTAATTGTTTGGAACAGGTCCATATACTTGTCAAATTCCAGGACTACACCAAAAGTCATGTAATAGGTTTCTTCAAGGTGCATGGCACCACATTATGCTGTTTTCCAGATCTGAATTGCATTCCTTAACATAAAACTCATTGACAGCATCTCAGTCTGATAATAAATACCTAACTTCAGAGAAGAATGAGAGCCAGATCAGTGCTTCAGTGCTAAAACTGACAATACAGAATAAGGTTCTTATATCATCCATATAAAATATAGAGATTTAGATACCTAAGAGTGGTGCTTACAATAGCCAGCGTGCTGGGACACCAAAACCGGCGAGACTAAGGGAAATTGTGAATCAAAAGGCAATAACTGAATTGCATGTTACAGAACCAAACCCATCTCCTTGGAAAGCAGTTATCCACATCCAAGTGGGTTGCCCGATATCCAAAACTGGACAACCAAAGTCTGAACAAATCACCAGTCAAATGTAGCAAGAATTTCTTTGCACTCTTCTAAGCATCCTAGCCTGATCTACTTGCCCCCCAAATCATGCACATTTGGGACAGACTGGCACGCACCTGAATCCTGGCCAAAGCAGCCTGAAGCATATTGAGCTTTTGAGCTTTTAAATACAGGCAGACCAGTTCTAGTTAACAGAACAAAATATAAGATGATGGCATCTGTGGAAATGTGATTCGCCTTTTAGATGGCAATCTACAGCTTACTGTCATGTTTATGGATGCTATTTACAGAGAGAAGGAGGCTATAAAGCACTAGCTGGGAGAAAGCAAGCTGAACAGACCTCATGGAAGCACCTGTAATATTTGTTTCTGTGTGGTTTTTCATTATGTTTAAAAGCCATTTTCACTGAAAAGGACAGAGAGTGGAGAAGAGTACAAGTTTCAGAAGTGTAGTGTTTCTGGGCCAATTACACTTTACAGTCTGCTTCCACTAATGAGACGCAAAAGTTTTTGGGTTTTTTTTATGAATACAATTCAGGAGTCTACTGTACACTATGAAGTGAAAAACTTCTCTCAGAATTACCTATGAACTGTGAGAAGAATTGCAGAACCCATCCTATAAAAGAAGAGTTAATAATTACTTTATGCAATAGCTGAAATAACACGAACCACCAGCAAATATTCAGCTAGAAATGGCAGCAGACTGAGAACACAGTTGGCAAGAGAGCATGCAAAAAATCATGTCAGGTCACAAAATCAAACGTATCTTAAGTTGGGCTCTGTTACTCATCAGGATAGGTTACAAAACCCTCGAGTCTTGCTGTCGCTGAGTCTCAGTATGCCAGAGGAGAAGTGCCAGCTGTCCTAGCATTTGCCTCAGTGAAAACAAAGACTATGAAATAATTATAATTCAAGAATTAAGTATTTATGTCACCTTGCTGTATACTGTTAACCATGCTTTTCTTTCAACCTGTAATAAAATGTTATTTATTAACCAAATGCATGTTTGCTTGCTGCACCTACATTAGTCGTATGGTAGAACTGAAGGGTGGAGTAGTTGATGCCAAGGACCCCATGTCTAGGTGATACCCACCTGTTTCAGGGATTTTACTTTGGACAAGCTATAGCCTGGTCCTGTGGAGTTGGCATTCATTAAGCATTGGGGCACACAGGTGAATGTCTAAGCACAGCTTTGAGTTTACTTCCACACAAAAAGAAATGTCCTGAAATGCTCTGAGGTTGTTCTTCAAAGTAAATTCAGTAAGTGGAAGGGAGATTCACTTCCAAACTTCATGCCTGTTTTGAGGTAAAATGCTAATGCAGCCTCATCCTGAGCACGACAGTTTATAAATGTTATTCTTCCCAGAGTCTCTGGGTGAGGAAGTCCCAAGAGAGTTTTATTTTGAAATGTCAAATTATTGCTCTTGCCACCCATCAAGACCTAGCAGAAAAGTAACACTTATCAAAATAATGTCTTTCATACAATCTTAGTGGAAAATATTTATGAGGAATGGAAAAAGACCTGTGTTTAGTTCATTCAGGCTGCTGGATTAATAATGAACAGCCATCTAGCTGAAACAAGAACTTTGCCAGCCTTTTTGAACGGCTGACCACTAGTTTTTCCTCTTTCTCAAATAAAGTAGAAATATTTATAAATTACGATACAAATAAAGCCCATTCTTATCCAGTAGCAAGTGGAATAAAACCAAATTCAAGTTCTTCAGACTACATTTGAATCCCTGTTCTAGCCTGTTCTTCCCCTTGGGGATACTCAAGTGCCCCAGCTCTCAAAACCTTCCCTACCTGAACAGCATTTGATGCTGTCTTTCCCAGCTACTCAATGTCCCCAGCTCAACAGGAAGGGCATAAAATACTCACTGGGTGCAGCTGGTCACTCCTAGTTGCAGTCAAGTCCTCTTGGGAAGAGGAGAGCCAGGCTGCCATACTTTGTGCTCCATGCTGCTCAAACCACAGGCTGCAATGGTTGACCTTGGTGGTGATAGCTGCACACCAAAGGTGTTATTAGATGATTCTACCTCTCTTTTCAACTGCTAATAAGAAAACCTAACCAGAGCTGGCCTGGTTTCCAAAATTCCTTTAGGTATTCTCTGGATAGTATGGATGTATAACCACTAATACATGCAATCAAATGCACACTCATCATCCTTTTGCCTCATTACCTTAGATAGTAACATTATTTGGGTGCAAGGATAATTTAAAGGAAATAATAGTATTTTAAAAGCCTAGTATCAATCCTTGGTGCTCATGCTGACTTTACCAGAGAATATTATATCTGAAGTTTTGTTTTCGGTTAGGCTGAAGTGGGATATATTGATTTCACGTTTAGCTGTTTAGCTTTCTCTTTATATATTCATGGACATAGTTGTTCTTTTGAAATTTAACAATGTATGTACAATGTTAATTTACGTTCAGCTTAGTTTGATAGCAGTAGGTGCTAATGAAAGAATTCTCAAAAGAAATCCATGAGTCTTTCTAAAAATGAGTTTCTGCACATCAACATTCTGATATTTACTGATGTTTTTTGTTGGTTTTTTGGTGCTTTTTTGTTGTTGTTGTTTTTAAGAAAAGTGCAGGAATTAACTGTGTAACTTCCATAATTGCTGCATGATTCTGCTCCTTTGATCAAAGCTCTATTTGTGTTGTGAAAAATTTACAGACAAATACCTCAGAGGATACTTTTTCTATACCTGAATGGAAATGACCTTCTCTGAATTACAGACTAATACTTTTCCTCTTTTCTTTACTCATTGTATGGAAGCTCTTAAAAGCATTATAAATCGTTAAAAGCTAATGGCTCCCATCTAGCTTTTTACCTTCAACACAGCTCTAAAAAATGAGGTTAAATTATATTTTCTACTTATGATTGTCAGTTGAACTGCATTCATCTCTATTTGTACCTTTCCATGTGCTTCTTCAAATAATTGCAACATCCAGCTTTCACTACATTCAGTATTTCTAGACATAATGCATAACATATTTATATTTATCTTAAAAAGCTATGATTTGGAATGCTCCTGACATTACCATAAGTAACTTCTTCACTGTAAAGTATCATACTAGTACCTAGTATATATCAAACTAAAACCTATATGGATCCTCAAAAGGAAGGTTATATTAGAAGCAACTGCTGGTCATTGCATTACAGCTGAGTAGGAGATAGGCTCTTCATAACTGTAGAAAAAGGGGATGATCATAGAATCATAGTATGATTTGGGTTGGAAGGGACCCTAAAGCTCATCTAGTTCAAACCCCTCTGCCATGGGTATGGACACCTTCCACTAGGCCAGGTTGCTCAAAGACCCATCCAACTTGGCCTTGAACACTGCCAGGGATGGGCCAGCCACAGCTTTTCTGGCCAACCTGTGCCAGTGCCTCACTACCCTCACAGGGAAGAATGATGAGGGCTAACATAAGGTAGAAGGACAGACACATGATGTTACAGAGACACTTTGCATTGAACAACACCAAAAAGTTAGTGTTTCTTTACTATCACAGAAGGGGCCTACAAGGATGCTGGAGAGGGACTCTCCATCAGGGACTGTAGTAGTAGGACAATGGGCAATGGGATCAAACTTAAACAGGGGAAGTTTATATCAGATATCAGGAAGAAGTTCTTTACTGTGAGGGTGCTGAAGCACTGGAACAGGTTGCCCAAAGAAGTGGTAAATGCTCCCTCTCTGGAAGTGTTCAAGGTCAGGTTGGACAGAGCCTTGGGTGACATGGTCTAGCACAAGGTGTCCCTGCCTGTGGCAGGGGGCTGGAACTAGATGAGATTTAGGGTCCCTTCCAACCCAAGCCATACTATGATTCTACAATTCTGTGAACTCCTCGCTATTCTAAACTTCTTGTGAATGCACTAAAGTCACAGATTAATGTTGAGATAAATGATCTGCTTTTAAAGAAGGTGCTACATTGTGCAGAAATAACTGCACAAGACCTTTATCAACAGGCTTCCAAAGACTATCTTGTTCTAGAGCTGGTGGTCTTGTTGAGTACACAAGCATATAAGCTATTAGAGTATATATGCTTTTTGAGGAAACCTCAAAATAAGTGTCAAAGAATTGTACTGGTTATTTATATTTGTTTTCATATATATACATACTAAATAGAATAATCAGCCCTAACATATTACCTTCCACTATAGCAATACAGGATTATGTTCTCTGTCCAAACTAGCATGGTTTTTACAGACATTTTTTTGAGAAATTCTACACCTGTGTACACTGAATTCCTGTGACATCACAAAAAATGAATGTAACCGAAGATGTCATTCAGCCCATTGTGCTAATTCACTTACAATGACAACACTGAGACAGAAGAGGAAGCTGGAAGAGAGATGTGCATCTTCAGCTCCCTATCTACCTATATTTCTCTTTGACATCACTAGTACTTTGACCACATGTGTGGATTTGTTTAGACTCAAATCCGAAGGTAGACAGAAACATTTTTGGCAGATTTAGTATCTCACATCAGAGAGTTACTGTAAATCACTGGCTAGGGGACTGATATTATAATCTTGTTCTGACTTAGATAAAATTATTTGTATCTATATCTGAATGATCTGAATGAACTTGTCAGTGGATTATCTGGAAATAAGAGATGTAAATTGCCATAGCCTCCATACACTGCAGCGGGTTTGGATGTTGCACAGCAATTTCTGTTGTCCCAGAAATGCTCATATTGAAACACTGTTCTTAGGACCAAACAGATTAAAAAGGTAAACTACATTTATCATGTAACATTTTATGTCATAAATGCTGATGCTAAAGGAGCTAAATAGCACAGAGGTTTTAATGTGTAGTTCTCTTTGTAGGGGTCTCTACTAGGAGGTTCTCACATGCAAAATTTTCCATTTTAAGCTGTGAAATACAGCATATGATGCATAAACAGTGTCTTGCATGCTGTGAACAGTTCTAAAACCCGATAAAAATATATAATAAATAGAACTGCCCATGCTGAGGAAGCAGAATTGCAATTCTCTTTGGCTAAGACTGTCCATAAGAGGTATGGTCACAGAAGAATGTTACAGCAGACCAGGGACTCTTAAATTTCTTTTTATGCTCTGAGCCCTAGAAAACACGCATGCTGGTTTTGTGGTAGTTTGGACACTGGAATGATTCAAGGATTAGAGGATATGACAGAGGAAGAGCAAGCAAGGGAACTTAATTTACACAGCTTAGAGTAAAACAGATTAAGGGAGTATAAAACTGTATAAGTATCTTCAAGGATTCTGGAAATAATACTGAGGCAGGAAAAGGATTATGTACATTACCTAAGAAAGGTTAATAAATTTACTATTCCAAAACTATAAAAAGAAAGTTTTGATTAGGAAGTAGAAAAAATGGCTAATGAGATTAATAAATGGAATATTCAAGCAGAGAAGACACTGAGGTGAATGCACCGTGACCATAAGAAAACAACAATGTAAAAACTGCTTGCAACTCTGCACTAAAAAGAGCCTGCAAAGAGCAGGGAAATGAAACTAATGCCCAGGTTTTATTCTGTTTAGAAACAGGGCCTTCTGAACTGAAAAAAGATTTTCCAGCTTGCTGTGGAATTGTTTTTCTTTATGTGAGATATGAAGCCTTGAAGTGCCAACTGTTACTGTTTCAATCATGTTTTGCAGTATCTAAAGTTTCTTCTTAAAAGTTTTTGTATGTGAAGACCTGACAGCCTCTTTTACCATTTCACCTTTCTCAGAAAAAGGAGGAAAATACTGTCTAAGGACATTGGAAGGACCTGCAGAACTGAAATAAAATTAGAAACACATAACCAAAACCATTTCTTATTCAAATTCTGCCTACGCTATGATTCCTGAACACATCAGATTAGCAGCATTGGAAAAGCAGATGAATGATCCTAAATACAGTTTTTACCTGTGTAAATCCATGAAAACAGTAAATGCTAATGAAAATAATAATGTTCTTAACAAAAGAACTTAAGTCAGCCACCAAGGAAATAAGATAGATGTCTACGCTATTTTTTTGTCCTCTACCCCATCACCTCCCTAGTAACTTTTGAAAATATGTGAGAATTCCAACTAAATTTCATGAAGAGGTAGACCTTCAATAGGAACTGAATTTCAATGAGTTTAGTAGTAATCAGCAGCCAAGTAGAGAAGAGAGTTAAGTAAGTGCCCTCACTGTGCAAAAAGCAGGAGAATAAATGCACCATTATCTGCTTTGCTCAGCACGCCAGGTAGCCAATCTACAGGGATGAGGTGAGCGGTTATCCTCAGGCAGCTCAGAACTCGGCGCAGTAGGAGCTGACGGGTGGTGTTCCAGGGATGCAAGAGGCACCCCAGGGAGCTGGCTGAGAAGACTGTTTCGTGGAAGATATTCTGCAAGAACGTGGCAGGAAGCTGGATGCTTTGCAGCTAAAGACAGAGAGGAAACATGTAGGGAACAAGACTTGTAAAGTTTTGAAGGCCACAGAATGAATCTATTTTGGTATAAAATGGATCACATATGAAACAACAGTTACTCTCATTTGTTTTTGTTATATACTGAGCCTCTGTGTAAGCCCTCTGGAACCTATATTCTTTAATCTCTAACCTTAAACCCCCCCTTAAAAAATTAAGGGCCTGTATTATATTAATCTTTCTGTTTAATTCCATGTTTTGAATAATACATCACAGAAGTGGCAATGCTTTTATGATATGTTGGTGTCATACATCATAACTAGCACCGCTGCTCTGGTGAGGTATTATTATCCACACAGTGGCACTAACCAGAAAGATAAATGCTGGTATATGGACAGCTACGTACATCTCTTGAGAAACAGGGATAAAGACAGATTAATTTATACACAAGCTAAAATCCAGAAATAAACAAAATGTCTATCTGGTGCAGACTGCATACTACTTTTGGCAGGATGTATAAACATCTTTACAAAAGAAGAAGCTAGGAAACCATACATTTGCTTTCAAGTCAAATATTCTAGGAATAAATCTTGATTCTCTGAGTGAAAGGAACTCTGACAGGAAGGTACAACATTGAGCACCCTTCCCTTGCTGACAGAAACTGAATTGCCAGATCATTCCACGCATTTTTCCGAGCCTTGGCCTTTTTTCAGGAATCAATTCCTTACCCTTAGGTGTTTCCAGGATCATGATATCCATAGTATCCACAGAAGCCCTTTTTGCCAGCTTTCTTACATGTTGTACTGGTGCTATATATAATTTGTGTACAATACGTTACTCTGTTCTGCCTTTGATTTTCTGCTTCTCTCACAGAAGAGTAGAGCTGCATTATTCTCTTATTCACATCACAAAAACCAAAGGCCATTGTTTGCCTGTAAACATGCTACTTTTTTTTTCTGCTGCCTGCTACCTTTGCTGAACAACCTGACAGTTCTGCACAGAAGGGTATTGTGCAAAAGGGTTTCTCACTTGGGAACACTCACAGACCATTCTGTTTGTCTGGGAAATAATTTGTGTTCCCAGCCTCAACAGCCACAAATTCAGGAGGTGTCACTATGCAGAACAGCCACCACTCATGCTGGCATAACACAGAGGACCCCTATGCTCTACTGCCCACCCCACCAGTGCCCGCTGCAGAGCCCCCTATGCAAAACCATCCCATGAGAGACGCTTCACACTACTGCTGTCACTTTACCTCATCCTTTGTGTTGCAAAACAAAAATAAACAAAAACCCACACAATTTGAGAAGGGAAAGATTCATCTTTATGACATGAGACTTATTTGTCTGATAAAATAACTGCAGTATGTTTCCCCTTACCATCCATGTAAATAGAGCTGAAGAACTAAGCGCATGGTGCACTAGGTGGTATTTAATTAGCTCATAAACTGCACTGGCTATTCCATATTCTGTGGTCCATGAGTGACTCATTAATTAGGGCAGGATGAATCAGCTCAGAACTAACGGACTTCACACTCGCCCATCCTCTGAGCAGAACCAAACCCAAAGCTTTTCTGAGGCTTAAAATGCCTTGTTTTTTTTAATTAATCTATCAGGACTAGACATGAAATAATTTATGAAAGATCTATATTATTCAAAATTTAGTCACTACTGTGAGTAGCAGTTATAGGACAAGAACATCGGTTCTTGTGAGATTTCTAGCATGATTTTCTACATTTGTGCCTGAGGATAATGTTATTCTCTTGGCTTCCAGCTTGTCACCTTACTGTGAAATCACCAAATACACTTATAAAATGCAAAAGAGAACCAGCTGTGTGTGGGGGGGAAATAAAAAAAAAATGGCGTGTACACAAACATATCCTTCAGCCAACTTATGACTACTGAAATATCACCCTGCTGGAGTAAAATTAGTGGTAACAACTGATTTATCAATCACTACTCTGCAGTATGTAATGCTAACAAGTTGGTCTGTCAAGTCTCTTAGCAACATTAAATCAGTCAGTCAGATGGTGCCAGTGATAAGACAAGGCATATGATAATGGAATTTTCCAGATTTGTTACACTTGCTGGGTTTTATCTCGCTTTGTAGCACAACTCCTTCCTTCCCACAAGATGGAAACAACACATCCTCTTGCTACCTTGCAGTCTGGGAAAGGCTCCATAACTGCTTTCTTGCCTGGCAAATGGGAAGTGAAGATGTGGTGAAATAATATAGTTCAATTAAACAAATAACAATGGCAGCCTTTGGTGGCCAGACACCTCTGCTGTAGATTTAATAGTGTATGTACTGGCTAATTTGCCAGGTGCTTTGTATAAAACAATCAGCATGCACAAGTTGTAAGACCATATTCTCATGCTTAATTACAGCAACTGTAGCATCAGCATGGGTTAAACACAGTGGCTTTCAATTTCCATTATTAATCAGAAGAAAACAATCAAATTCAGTCCAGGCTTTCAATTCCCTGTCCTTGCACTGTGGTACCATCATTTTCATCTCTGAAAAGGTTTTATTCAGCCTCTGCCTTTTTATATCAAACTCTGCAAATCATGTGAAGTAAAATACAAGTCTGATAATTTGTTATAAAGCTGAGACTACATGTACATCCATCAGTCCTGTTGCAAAATTATTTTGTTAAAATGGCTGCTGATATTGGTTAGTTTTGTATTTGTTATTTTTGCCTCCTTTTAATGCTTTTGTATATCCATCCCTAGAAGATCATAAAATTATTTTAATTAGGGATGTCAACTTCTGCCTGAGAAGCTGAGGGGGTAATTACATCATTTATATGCAAAATGGGTAATTTTCTCCCTGCTCTTCACTATTCTCTTCTTTCCATTTATTCCCCCATATCTCCACTCTTCAGAGTTGAGCTATTTAATTTTATTTTGGTCCATCTGGAATATCTCTGCCACTCTTCCATTCAGTCTCAGCCATAAAAGTAGGAGTTACCTTTACTCTAAAAATCTCCACAGCTCTTTTTTTCCCATTTACTCCTGACTCTACTTAATATCTGTTGTGGTTTAAGCTTAGTTGTAAATTAGACAAAGCATGTAGCCTGCTTGTTTTCCCCCCACAACCTGTCCTTCC
>WYDI02019298.1:0-56180 GCA_009867235.2 Psittacus erithacus | reverse complement strand
TCACGCTCTGGGGATGCAGCCCCACACGGAGCAGGGGTCTGGGCTCAGCCCTGGTCTTGGGGTGCTCCTCACACCCCCAGTCCCTGAACCCCCCCCCCCCCCCCCCCCCCCCCAAGTCGTTCTGCAGTGTAGTTTTTATTTGCACAGTATGTGAAAGGAGAGCTCATATTAAATTCCAGGCACTTCAGAAAAGTTTGCCTGTTCCTTAAAAAAAGAAACAGAAACAAAAAAGGCTGTTTTATTTTAAAGCTGGAGCCTCTTCCATGGGCCCATGATCTCATGAGTTCTTTGGCTGGCCTGTGACCTCTCAGCCTTGCACTACATGTTTCTTTTCTAAATTAGCCTGTGTTGAGACATCAATGGAGGAATATCAGTGTTGTTATAAAAGGCATCATTCTCTCCCAAAAATGTCAGTGTGAGTGAGTCATTGCATCTAACTGCCTCACTTTTGTAAGGCAGCAAGGAAGGTTTGAAAGTGTGATCCAGGGTCCCCCAGTCCACCAACTTCTATTTTAAATGCTTTAAAAAGCAATGTCCCTGGCATCTGCTACAATAGAGGCAAAGGAACTAAGCTTTGCTCCTTTAGCTGCAGAAGAAAAGTCCTGCCTAAGGCAAAACTATAGGTGTGATGTAAAAACACAGTAATTGCAAACAATTTATTTTCAAGGTTGTGCTCAAAAGTAGCGCTGTAAAAACCAGCCAACAGAAAACCCTTTCAGAAAGAAATAAGTGTCCTGGTGAGTTCTATCATTTCTAACACCCAGTGTCTCTGCATCTCCTTGTATTTGTGCTCTCTGGTTTGTAGCAGGTTGAGGAAATCCGATTAAGAGCTCTATTTTTAATCTTAAGAAGATGGGTTTACGTTGTCTGGTGTCTTGAAAAATCCAACACTGGATGTTTATGTGATCCCAACCAAAGAACCAGTAGCCAGAGGGCCTGTAGTGGCACATGAGGATGTTGGATTATAATGGTGTTTAATCCTCAGCCAGGATAAATGGGTGTGTCCCTTCACTGGCATCACACTGTCTTCTGAGAGCTTGCTCTTTGAGCACCCTTAAAGTTATGTAGCCACAGCAGATTGTGTTGTATAACACATAGATCTTAAAATGAATAATATTCTGGCTCAAATCCATTCCAGATGTAACTCTACTTGTGTGCAGTTACTTCAGAAGTGAAGCTGGCACACATTGAAAACTGTGTGTCATCTGCTAATTACCTTACCAAGACTGCAGAGAAAAAGGCACAGGAAGGATAAGTTCCCAAACTCCAAGTCAGGTTTTGTCCCTTGTATGTGAAAGGCTGCTGACATCCCCTGTTAGCTGTCCTGCCAGCAAGCTGGTCCAACCCTGCTTTACCTGCAGCTCTACCTGATGCCGCTCAGCACTGGGTGTTTGTCGCATCACAAACCCTGGAGGGTGAGAGCCTTTCCTCACAACCAGAGGTGTCCAGTGCTTTGCAGTACAGCCTTGTCAGTCTTTCCTTGAAGTCACTTTCTCTAGAAAACCAGGTTATGTTGTATCTAACCAGATGTGAGGGGAAAAATAAACACTTGAGAGGAACGCAAGATAATTGTATCAATTCATCTAAGTGCTTTACTCTGTAGTGTTTAGCCTAGCAACAGCTGAGGATAAAGTGTCAGCTGAGAAGTTCCATTAGCATTGCCAGATGCCTGTATTGCTACTCCACACATTTCTTCCTTCATGGCTCTAACTTTTGTTTCTCACAGAAACCTGGGATCTCTATCCCACTTCCATGTGCCTCGAACCAATGCTCAGGAATGTACTGTTGAGCTAGTATTCATAGAACAGAGTGTACTTCTACTGGCAGTTTTCTTACACCAGTGTCCAGAGACGGATGGTGAGAATGAGGGGAGATTTTTACTTGAAAAATCCCTTTCAAAACCAGTCAACTCTGGATATAACCTCTTAAATAACAAGAGTGTCATTGATTGCAATGTGGAAGTGGGAGAAATCTACATATCTCTGCAGTGGCATGGTGGAATGACACATTTCTAACCATTTGGGGGCCAGTTTTAAGCCGTTTGTTATTGAGCTAAGCTCTGTTTATCAAACATAAATCAGATTCAGTGTCATCTCCATGTTCTTTGCTCATTGTTGGCTGTTTTGGGGAGCTGGAAGTGGGAAAAGCTTTATTGAAAGCAGTGGACAGAGAGGACGAAACGTACTTCCTGGGGCAGACGCAATTAGCAGCTGTTTCTTTAATGAGTTTATGGCTTTTTTTTTTTTTTTTTTGTCTTTAAGACTTCTTTCTACTGAGAAATCTCTGACTCATATATATAATACAAGTTCAGTCCTGCAGGGTGGCGTCATTTGTACGAGGTCATTAAAGCAATACATCCCTTTAAGTCGCTGCTGTAACACTGGGTTGTTCAATTCAAAACATAGCACAGAGTGGCAATTACCTGCATTAACCAGATTCTCTGCCTGAAATTATTTAGCTGTTCATAATCCCCCTCTGCAGAGTACTAGCACCACATGGGAGGGAATTAAGCATTTAAAGAGTCTGTTCCACCAAAGTATCAAGCATCAGACTAGCTGAGCCTTGGTGTACACTGCTACACTTGGTCCCAGTGCAGCCTCCCTTCCTCTTCTCTTCCTCAGCCAGAATTGTGTTCATCTTTGTTCTGGGGCCTGAAACTGGCTCCCTCAAGACCTGGGAAAGATCATCAAATCATAGGTTGGAAGGGACCTTGAAACTCATCCAGTTGCAACCCCCTGCCACGGGCAGGGACACCTTCCACTAGATCAGGTTGCTCCAAGCCCTGTCCAACCTGGCCTTGAACACTGCCAGGGATGGGGCAGCCACAGCTTCTCTGGGCAACCTGTCCAGGATCCCCAGCTCTGTACATCTATTGAGCAATACTCTTAGTTAATTAATCTGGACACATAAATCCCAACAAGTCTTGGCATTTCTGTAAGGGAAATGGCTTCTTACGAAGTCCACTGGAATTGAGCTGGGTTTGTTAGCTGTACATAGATGTCCCAGCAATTCAAAGGGACTCATCTGATGTTTTCGGTGACCAGAACAACCTGACAGGTGCTTCCTATGCATGTCAGAAGAGTGTCATGGGGCAATGTGTGCAGAGGGGTGGAGCAGGTGCTGGATTTCTAATGAAGAAAGAGCCAGTGAAGAAGTAAGCAGCTGTAGATAGCAAGGTGTAATCTAGAAAATCCTCTGACTAACTTAATTAGATTTGATTCAGCAAAACACACAAGTCCAGCTTCTGCTGAACACCAGCCAGTGCTGGGGGTAGGGCAGGGACCACAGGGAGAGCTTTCATGGATCCTGTAGAAGACAGGTAAATCATAGATTAAAAGAAACAGGTGGGAAAAGTACTGAGATATTCCTACTTTGATAAACATTTTTCATGTAAAGGTGCCAGATTTTCTGATCTTTCCACAGAATCAGAAGCAGCATAAAACTGGCTAAGGGAAAGGTGCTGGGGGTTTCTTTACACAACATTGCTAAGAGGAAGTTGTAGCCCGCATAGGCTTTGCCCATCTCTTTTCCCTCCCCACTCCCCATTCTGTGTGAGCTCTGTACTTGCCACAATAGTGAAAAAGGTGGAAACACCAGTGAATCCAAGTAGGAACACTCTATACTTTTATGTGGCATCAAAGATACAATGCAATTTAATATGCTTATCTGGTTTTGCTGTCAGAATCCAGGTTGCTGCAACTCAGCATAGGTCCATTTTGGAACCATCTAGAGTTCTGGTGGGTGTAATTGCATTGCTACCTGTACAATTCTTGATTTGCATCCATATAGAAAAGAAAAAAGAGGCATGTCCACTGCCTTGTGAAACTTTTGGGAAATGTTGAAGAAATGAAACAACAGTTGAGGTTGTACAATAATAACTTCTTTATTAAAGGGTAGCATTCCCCACTTGTGCTAGATTATTTGGCTCCTCTTCATCATTCTTCTTCATAGTGCTTGGATCAGCTTTTCAGTGGGCAGCACTTTCTGTTTGATTGTCAAGAGGTGATCCCCACAGCAGAATGGATTTCCTGTCTTCCTCTAACTATCTTGCTGGCTGGCTCTGTGCTTTTTTCCTCCTCTGCATTTTATCTACTCATCTTTGTGTTTTACTGTGCTTTTTCCTTATCTCCCCTAATTCTAGCTCTTTCTGCCCATTGTTGGACAATCTTTTGTTCACTTTTTGCAGTGCTCCATTCTTTTAACCAAGAATGTTCCGAAAGTGGATTTGGTCCTCAAATACACACAGAACACAGATGCCAAAAATACATTTTCATCATAGTGATTTAAAGATGTTTATTTCAATTTGCTTGAGTGTACCTACCTCAGTCCTGCATGTCCACAGAAACAAATAGATACGCCTCTTAATTTAAGATTGGCTTGCTCAGGGTTGGATCCTGCCTGGACTTGCAGATAGCTTCTCTGTTGAAGAGCTTGTATCAGCTCGGGTTTATTTTTAATCTGCCTACTTATAAGCTTCTATTTGTAATAGTATGTGAGCATCTCACAAACAGGTGGTCAGGTAAGAAGCACCTCTTATCCCTGTCTAGGAAGTGAGTGACCTGATGATGGTCACTTTGTCACAGAGGTTTATGGCAGAGCCTGGTCTTCAGTTCCAGCTCCTGCACTGGGCTTGGGAACTAGCAGTGTGCTGTGTTCTGGCAGTGGGTACCTTGGTGTTTCACCACGGGAGTAGCAGAGTGCATGCTGCAGTCCCTCAGGATTTTATCAGGAGTGACATGACTTCAGTCCTTGCCACAGGTGCTGTTGTCACCCAGTTTGGGGAAGTGAGATGTATAGGAAGGAGGGAAATACTTTGGTCTGTGAAATGATCTGTAGCTCAGGGGTTGGTTCCAAAGCCAAACCCCAAGGGTTTCAGTTCCAGTTCTTTCCCTGCCAGCAGTTATTTCTGTATGATTGTGGAGGGCTTCATGCTGGAACCTTGAGGTGTAGGTGTAGCTCACAGAGAGCTTCTCCAAGGTCGCTTCAGGCAGAGCTGCAAGCAAGCTCCCGATATACAATGGCAGCAAGGATCCAACCTCAGGCTTGGACAAGAAAAGGGAAAAATTAGGTACTGCTTTGGTCTCCTGTGCCACCCTGTGTCATTCTGTAGCAGCCAGACCAGATAAGAGGTTTTTGACTCTGCCTTTCTTCTCTATCAAGTACTTTGTCTCTTTGGAGTTTGCATTCCTGCAGTTCATTCCCCTCAACAGGCCCATGTGAGAACGTTATTAATGGTGTGTCTGTGAGTATCTGATTTTCCCTCTTTGGTTTTCCAGGAGGAGGAACCAAGATCCTGATGTTCCAGTAGCCCTGGAAATATATGTATGGATTTCTCTGGTGCTTGTTTTCTGCTGTTATTGTAGTTGGATTGATTAGATGAGATCTCTGACATAAGTCTCCGAGAGATGTGTTCAAAGCCTGGGATGGGCAAAATATATAGCCATTTATATTTATGGCTATAAAATTAAGATAAATACCCAGAAGTAAGAGCTTAAATAACCTTGTGCCACATTAACATACCTGGTGACCTGTTATGTGCATGGTACTCTTGCATTTACAAGAGATCCCATTTTAAAATGGGGTGGGTCAGACTTTCTGTCATCCATGGCAATTTTGTCCTTACATATTTCCAGGAATGAGACCTATTTCTATGCTCTGTAAGGCCAACTTCAAGCTGAAGTGTACCAAGTTTTTGGGACTCTGTAAGCTTTGGGTTTCCAAAATGGGCATGACTGAGAGACGCAGCAAGAGACCTGTTAAAGAATCAAGATTTAGGGTGTATGGGATGTATCTGACTTAGAGTGCTCAATTTTTGGGGTAATGATGTATCTGTCACCTTAGTAATGGTCCTCATGACCAGCTTCTCCCTGGCATTGCAGTTAGATCTAAATCTGCTTTGCTGTATCTCATAGATGAATTTAATTAGGAAGATTTAATAGGAAATCTTTAAGCAACATCATAGGAAAGCAACAACTTTTCTCTGCTGCCATCCTTCTCCTCCCTGGGGCTCTTACTTTGCGTCACTTCTCCATTACTCGCTCCTCAGGAGAACAAGGGCTTCTCAAGCAGCAAGATGAACAACCCAAATTTCCCATGTCTTTCTGCATGTCTGAGTACCAAATCCAGAAGCTAAACTGATAAATTTTTGCTGGGTTTTTTTGTTTGCTTTTTTTTTTTTTTTTAGGGGGATGTGTTTCTGTGTAGGGCGGCTGGTGTCTGGTAAGGTGTAAACTCACTTAAGTGCTTTAGCTGAAGCGCAGGCATGTTCCCTCTTCTTTTTCCATAGAAAACAACTGCTCCCTCTCAGCTGAAGACTCGGAAGAGTGATCTTTGTGTCCTCTTGTCTGTCCTGAGACACATTAGATCTGTTTGATGTTCGTTGCCCAGAGAAGCTGCGGCTGCCCCATCTCTGGCAGTGTTCAAGGCTAGGTTGGATGGGGTCTGGAGCAACCTGATCTAGTGGAAGGTGTCTCTGCCCATGGCAGGAGGTTGGAACTGGGTGAGCTTTAAAGTCTGTGATTCTATGATTCTGGCCGAAAGCCTTGGTGCTTTTTTTGAGGGGGAAACACATGGGCATTACCTCGACAGAGGCGATCACAGATGCCTCAGTTCTACGGGAAGCAGTTTAAAACAGCTGGCAGAGCTGCTGAGCACCAGGTTCAGGAGCTGGCAGGCTCGTGTAGGACCTAGATTCCAAAGCTTGACAATCTGTTGTTGAAAATTGCTTCTCTTCCCGTGTCTACTTCTGAAAGGGGCAGTTTTAACCCTTCCCCCTATTCGAACCTTGCTAGAATTCCCAGGCTCCCAGTTACGATGCTTTCTACTCACCGTTTTGGCCAAGTGCTTTATAACGTAAGTCTTCTATGTTATTGTTTCCCCACTAAATCTGGGTGCACTCGGGGTCTTCAGGTGCAGCACCTGGACCACGACGCAGACAAAGATGGCTTTAGCGCCCCTTTTTCCCAAGGACGGCTTGCGACCGCCCGAGTACCCTGTCTCCCAGTGTTCCACGGCCGCTGTGAATCTTCCTAGGCGGGGTCTAGCTGTCGGCGGCCGGGACCCGGGGTTGAGACGCGCTTCTCCGGGCCGTGCCGGCGCAGCCCCGCAGGGGAGCGCGGCTCGGCGGCGGGGGCGCGGGGCGGGGCGGGGGGCTGCACCCTGCGCGGGATTGGCGCGGGACGACGTGATGCCACGTCCGGCGGGGGAAGCCCGGCCTCGCTCCGGAGCTCCCCCGCCGCCCGGCTCGGCGCGCAGGTGAAGCGGTGGCGCCGCACGCACGGACCGACCCGCCGAGCCCAGCCCCGCGCCGTGCCGAGGGAGCAGCCCTGCGGCCCGCCCCGCGCCTCGCCCCATTCCGCCCGGCCCGGCCGCGCCGCAGCCGGCAGCATCGCGGCGGGACTTCCCGGGGATGCAGCCGCACTAAGAACAAAAGCTCCTCTGCCACGGTCAGGCTCCGGGGCTCTAAAGCGGCCCGGCCCGGCCAAACTTGGATCTCTGCCCCTCTCCGCCGAAGCCGCGGCGGCGTCCGGATTGAACTCTCCCGAGCATTCCCCGCGGCAGCGCCCGAGAGCCGCGGCTCCCCAGCCCCGCTGTGCGCCGTCCCGCCGGGGCTGCCCGGGGAGGGACGGACGGAGGGAAGGAGGGGGCCGCGCCCCGGACCCGGCACTGCTGCCGCAAAGGGACCCCGGCCGCCTCCCCGCTGCGGGACCTTGGCTTTGCCCTTCGCACGGCAGGTGGCGAGGCCAGCGGAGAAGGATGCGTTTCTTCCCGTGGGGATTTTGGCTGCTGTGTGTCGTCTCCGCCCCGGCTCGCGGTGACAGCGGCGGCAAGGCTAGGAGCTGCGCCGAGGTCCGGCAGCTGTATGGGGCCAAGGGCTTCAGCCTCAGCGGCGTGCCCCAGGCCGAGATCTCCGGTGAGTCCCGCGGAGCGCGGCGGCCGAGGGCGAGGGGATTCCGGGCGGGGCCGATCGCTCCCGCCGCTGGAGTTTGTGTCGGGCGCGGAGTCGGACCGGACGGGTTACCCCTAGGGCCGGGCAACCCCTGTAGCCGCTGCCCGGGTTGAAGCGGGCTCTCTGCGGCGGTGGCGGTGCGAAGGAAGCTGGGGCGGGGGGGTGGTGTGTAGGGTGTGTGCCTGGCCAAGTGTTCAGCGGTCCTTTCTTTTATTGTCTCGTTTTTTCTGTTTTGGGTACAATTGAAATGGTTTCAGGGGTTGGTTCAGAAATCAGGATAATCAGTCTGCAGTGGGTTTTGGTGTTGGAACTGGAAAATGCCGCAAGGTTCTGAGAGAGAAGAATTGATTTCTTCTTCTTTTGAATGGGAGAAAAACCTATAAATGGCATTTGTCACTTCTTAAAACGAAGCAGGAGTAAAATGACCCTGTGTCAAGCACGTAGAGTGTAGAAGAAACCTGAGCAACCTGTGTCAGAGTGTGTCCGCTTGCCTTCATTCTGGATTTGGAAAAATCTTGGTTGATTTCCTCCTCTTTGCAGAAAACCACTGAAATACCTAAGAATATTTAAGGTCTGGTTTATGTTAGGTGGGTTGAGTTTTTCCCTTTTCCTTTGGTTTTTTTTTTGTGTTTTTTTTTTTTTTTTTCCCCTGAAAGCTTGAGGGGAATATGCTGAGGTATTGGGGGTTTAGGTTTGGACTCTTAGATTCTCATCTAAGTTTTGATACACCAACTCATGACCTGTATCTGAGAGCTTACCCCTCACTTGTAGGAGCTTCCTCCTTCAGACAAAGCATAAAACGTGCAGGCGTACATGCCGGAGCCAACCTACAGGGACATCCCGGGAAAGCTACAGTTTGTAGTTCCCATCAAAGCTACAGAATGCCTTATGTTGAATATTTCATTGTGTAGTTTTCCAGGGAAGCAGAGTCATCATCTGCCCCATAGACTGAACCATGTGCATGTCTCATACATGTGGACAAATTAAGACTTTCTTTGTCAAGTGGCAACAAAGAGTATGTTTCCCAAATGAGCTAAGCAGTCTTGAGGTTAAACAGTGGGGAATTTCAAAATCGTTTGAGCATCACTATTAATAGAATAGTAATTCAGCTGAGCAAGAAAGTAGCTTTTTATATGTTTGCATCTAATTATGACAAATGTGAATACGTTAGAGCCGTGTTTCAAGTGGAAAGTTCTTGGAGGGCTAGATGTTTGCAAATACTCATAGGGATGGCTATAGCATTGTATACGGGGATAGTACTAGAGGGGCAGACCTTGGGGATGGCAGGTACAAGTGTTAAGTAGCCCAGGTTGGCATTGAGTGAAACATCTTGTGCCTACAAAACACTCATGCTCAAGAAGGGACAGAGGACACACAGGTTTCTGGGAAGGAGGAGTTCTGTTTCCTACTATTTGCTGCTACAAGTGTGTACGCTGACAAGTCTTGAGCAACAGTAATTAAAACTTTAGTATCAAACTGGGCATCTCTGGTTGTTACTTTAAACGGGGAAACTATAGACAAACACTATAAAACCTTGAGGAATACAGCATGGAAACAAATATGAAGGAGTGCTTGGGAGAAGAAGGTTCCACCCATAAACCTGCTGCTGCTGATACAATTAGCCTGGTATTTAAAACCCAGTATTTAAGCTAGCGGACTTAATGACTTTCATTGGTAATTATAATGCATACCTCCTGACTCAGAGATACTTAGGAATGTATTTCTCTCCTGCTCTTGTATTTACTGTATGGTTAAAACATTGATGTACATTAAAACTAACCTTAGAAATGTCCATAAAAGTGTTGTATATCCTGTATGCTTTTTGGCAGTTGTGCATGTTAGTGCAGAAGTCGATGCCAGTTTTGTTGTCTCTAAAAACAAAGAGTCTTGAGTATCCCTACATATAGGAGGTGCAGTTTATAATTCCACATTATTCTAAGTGCTCAGTCATCACTTAAGGCTCAACAGCGTTAGTTCAGCTTGCTGACCATAGGGGTCATGATCTGTATGGAGCCTTGTCAGACTGCCCCTGATTGACACCTTGGAATGCACACACATCAACATACAACAACTTTTGGCTAAGGTAAGAAACGCTGATGAAGATGCCATGGCTCCAATTGGACCTGTGCTGCAGTTTCATCATGGTGCCTTTTGCAAGACCTGCCCAGAGAACCACATTTTTGTCTTATTTCTGAGCCCTCTAGGGACAAAAGGCCTTCACTTTGTCCCTTTTCAAGGGAATCTTGCTGTTTCTTCTCTTTCCATTGCTTGCCCTGATGCAAAAGGGAACACTCATTTCTCAGCCCACTGCCTTGTCCTTGTAGCAGTGCTGCCATGCTGGGCTGACCTTGCTTCTGTCTCCTTTGAGTTGGCTCCAGGCACTCCTTGGTGCGTGTTGCCATCACCCCAGCGCAGCACCAAGAGTGAAACCACATTTGCACCCCCAGAACATGACTTCAAAAGGAGTTCAGTAAACTTTCATGATGCAGGCTCTGACTCAGGCTGAGATGGCTTGTGTTTATGTTGGTTTTAGAACACTTATTGCACGCTTTACACCTTCTAATCTGTATTCATTGTTATGATTTAAGGGGATTATGAGTAATACAAAGCCTCCACAGCTCACCAGAAGGTAGTTCCTGCTTATGACTGTACAGATCAGTTCGAGGAACAGTCACACAGTTATTAGCTGGCTAATAGATAAGCATCTGATTCAGGGATAGACTCTTGGCTTACCAGATTTCCCATGAACCACCTAGACAGGGTTTCCTGTTTTTTTGCTAATGGTGTACAATGCCTTTAACATGTCTAAGCATTTTAAATGTGTCAGGTGCTGTTATTAAGGGTGTTTAGGGAATACACAAGGTGTTGTATCTCCCTACTTTGAAGTCAGCGGCAAAACTCCGGAACATGAAAGAAGTGTCTGCTCGTGTTAGTAATCCTAAAGGACAAACGTGTGCCTGGAGTCTCAGGTGGAGATCTGCCAGGAAGAAAGTTTCTAACAGTGGAGGAAACATTCTCTACTCCTTGGTTTTGGGAAAGTTATGACACTTGCTTCTGTAAGACATACTTGAGCAAAGTTTTCCTCTGTGTTGAAGACTGTTCCTGCTCACTGGCTGGAATGCCTGCAACCCCATTCTGTGATTGCTACAAAAGATGGGAAAGCAGTTCGAAAACTTCTAGTTCCATTTCCTCTCAAGTCTTCTGGATGCAGCAAGTTCTCACTTTCTCACTCTTGCTGCCCAGACACTGTCACCCCACTGTGGGTCCCCTAAACTGGTGGCTGAGGAAGAGGAGTGCCTTGATCTAAGTGTACTTACTAAGTACTTAGCCTGTGCTAAGGGCTGGTCTTTTTGGGCTGACAGCGTGGTTTGTGGTGGAAGAGAGAGAGCCTATGGAAGAAAATAGTGGGTTTTGGGAGGGATATCCTCCAGCTTTCTTTGCTGACTTGATGGAATGGTTTAGGATTACTGATGCTGGATGGGTGACTGCTCCCCAGTGTCTCAAGCAGAGATGGGTATCTCCAGTACTGGAGGAGACTTGTGATTTGATGTGGATGTGCTTGGCTCTTGCTCACTGTTTGGGCTAGGCTTTTGCTTTGGTTTGTTTATTCCCAAGATTAATACTTCCTAGACTTGGCTCTCTGCGAGGTTGAGCTTGTTGACATGAGCAATGAATGTACCACAGTGAAAGAAGAGGATGCCATAGAAAGAAGCCAGTGGACTTCGCCAGGCCACATTGCTGCCCATCCAGTCACAGACCTCCTGCACATGCTTCCCTTGTTCCTTAGCTGAAGTAAGTCAGAACAATCTTTTTAATCTTTTGGTCCTTTTAGGATGCATAATTGGGTTTTGTGATGAGATCACTGTCAAGTATATGTGTTAGAGACTTGCTCCAGCAGCTCCATGAGGACACCAGACCTATGCAGCAAGGAGGGTTTCACAAGAGCAGAGCAGAGGGGGAGGATCCCCTCCTTTGACCTGCTGGTCACGCTCCTTTTGATGCAGCCCAGGACACTTCTTGTTTCTAGAATGCGTGCTCACACTGTAGCCAGCTCATTTTAGGGTTTCTCTCGACCAGCACACCCAAGTCCTTCTCTGCCCAACCTGTAACTGTGTTATATGGCAAGTAGATTGGTGCGAAGGTTAGAGGAAGCCGTGTCTGAACTGTGTGTCTCTATTTCTGCTTAACTCAAAATATACAGCGAAATGTCGATATTGGGCACTTTGGGGTGGTTTTGCTGTGGGTGACTGCAGAATATGCGCGTACAAAACCATGCTCCAAATGGGATTTAGGGAAAAAAAGTGGGCGCCCTCTGGCGGTTGGCTATGGCAGCGGCCGGAGCCGGGAGGAGCCAGAGCTGGGTCTGGAGCCTGGTTAGATAGCCTTAGAGGTCCGTGGTGTTGCCATCGTTTTTCAGAGGATCTGCCTCTCTGTCCCTGTGATCCGTATGGCTAAGCTCTCACTACATAATTATCCTTATCAGCTTTGTCTGACAAAACGATTTCAACAGCTTCTTTTGTTGGTGAAGCAAAGTCGTGTATTTTCTTTGCCAGACAAACTTGCATGCATGTGTAGCTGGAGACACACACCCCTACCACAGAGTGAAACTGTAGGGCTTACCTTCCCTTTGCTCTCTCTGCTCTTGCCCTGTAAGTGCCCTGCTTTGTTTAAGAACACATGTCAGCCAGTCTCTGGATGGGTTTGATAGGTGACATGTGGCTTTTGGCAGGGACTGGGAAGCAGTTGGTTTAATATTCCATTGCATTTAGTATGATTGTCTTGCATTGAGGGGACCGGATAGATATGTTCCTCTGGGTAATTTCAATATTAAGTGTGCTTTGACTTAACCAAAGGTGGGGAGGGAGCTGCTAACTTGATTATCACCAAATTTAGAGCCAGAGGTTTTCTTTTCCACTGGCAAGTCACAACACCACTAACTGAAACCAGAGGCAATGGAGCATCACAACTGAGCCAAGCTCTGCACCCTACCCACCACTGCCCATTGGTAGGGAAGGGGGGGGTTAAGTATCATCTGTTTTTATTGCAGCAGCAAATTACATTAGGCACAGTGTAGAAGGAGATAGCAGGATAAAGGAGGGCCCCAGCCTCAGAGAGCTGCTGGTCTGAGCAGTAACAGCCCTGACTCTGTTGTCTGCAGTAATCTCAGCATGATGTGGCCGGGGCCAGTGCTACAGTTCTGATTTCCGAGCATCAGCTTGGGTGTTCCTGTTGTTCATGTGGTGGGACTGTGGGAACTGAGGAGCAGGGAAGGTGGGAGGGTGATTCCGGGTGTCATGGGCATTGAGAAACTTTTGTGTCTGCTTTCAGCTGGAAATACTGTCTGGGAATTTCAGGGGAAGAGCAGGGAAATAGACATCCCAATTCTGTGGAGATCTGCAGGCTTCCTTGGGGAAACAACTTTACTTGTCTGCCGCCCTGGTCCCTGCTGAAGGCAACACATTTCTAGACACTGTGTTTCTTTATTTGTCCTGTGAGGTGCTTTTGTGTACCTGTACCAGGCAGATAGCCTTTTGGAGGGGATAGTGGTAAGGCAGTGAGCTGCTCTGGCATAGTGAGCCCTACCTCCCATATCCCCTTGACTTCTGTGCTGCAGCAGTCATGTAGCAAATGTGGGGAGACACCTTTTGGGATTGTCCTGTGGAAGAGCATCTTATCAGTTGAGGCCTAATTCATAAGGGAGTTGAACATGCTGCTTCTGGTTGTGTGGCAGTAAAGCTGAGGAGAATGCTTGATGCTGACTTGTGTCTGCCCCTTCTGAACCTTCTACATAGACTGAGTCTTTTTGAAAACCCTAAGCACGTCCTTTCTTGTTTCCACCCGTATGAGTTAGGTTAGAAGTGGGCCATGTTTTCCAATGCATCTCCAAATACTACCAGGCACAGCTGTGAGAAGGCAGGAGAGGTTCAGTGAGCAGCTGGGTGCCCTGGAGCAAGTTTGTAAAGAGTGACTTCATCATTAAATCTCCCTGGAAAAAGTCATGTTGTTGCTCTCCTGTCTGTGGAAGGAGGATTGACAGTCTTTTCTTGATGTCTGAGAGGATAACTCAGGTGATGGAAAGACCCAGAGAAAAGATACCCTGAAACATGCGGGAACCCTCGTAGCAGTTGCTTGAAGATCATACCATTACGGTTTGTAGTTTGTTTGCACAAAGTTGCTGTTGCTGCCCTTGCATTAGGACATTTCCTCTCAAAGTCAGAACAATAAATACAATTCAAAACTCAATAAAAGCAGAAAATTTGCCTGTTTTCCCTGTTACCCATGAAGGACAGACTGCCCTCTCCTGTGATGTCTGTACTCTCTGGCACTTTGTTGCTCAGAATATGTTACATCCATGACAGGTAAAACCTGTCTGTAAGTAACATTTGATTCCCAGGGACTAGGGTTACCTCTGCTGCCAGATTGTTCTGCAAAGCGTCATAAGGCTTTAGACTGTAGACACTTCTGATGTAGCCTATATGCCAGGCTTTGTCCCCAGAGCATGACCAGCAGGTTGAGGGAGGGGATTCAACCCCTCTGTCCTGCTCTGGTGAGACCCCTGCTGCTGTCCTGCATTCAGCTGTAGGGCAACAACACAAGAGGGACATGGAGCTGTTAGGGCAAGTCCAGAGGATGCCACAGAGATGATGCGAGGGCTGGAGCAGCTCTGCTGTGGAGACAGGCTGAGAGAGCTGGGCTGGTTCAGCCTGGAGAAGAGAAGGCTCCTTAAGGGGAGATTTTAGAGCAGCTCCAGTGCCTAAAGGGACTACAAGAAACCTGGAGGGGGCATTTGACAAGGACCTGTAGTGACAGGACAAGGGGAAATGGCTTTAAACTGACAGAGGGGAGATACAGATGAGACATTAGGCAGAAGCTCTTCCCTGTGAGGGCGGTGAGGCGCTGGCACAGGATGCCCAGGGAAGCTGTGGCTGCCCCATCCCTGGCAGTGTTCAAGGCCAGGTTGGATGGAGCTTGGAGCAACCTGCTCTAGTGGAAGGTGTCCCTGCCTGTGGCAGGGGGTTGGAACTGGATGAGCTTTAAGGTTCCTTCCAACCCAGTCCATCCTGTGATTCTATGAAATTGCTTGTCTGCATGTGTCGAAGCTGGGTCAGTCGCTTTTGCCCACTGGTGTGTTTTGAAATTCTTGAGACATGGACCACTTTTTTTGTTTCCTGCTTACAGCTTGAATGAGCAGAGTGCGCTGTGGCAGTTCCCACTCTTGAGTTTTAGAAAACACATGAATCACTGTACAGAGATTATAAAGTTAAGTTAATTTCTCATGCCTTTTCCTATACAGTGCAGCATGAATCAAAAGCACAGAATTACCCGCCTGCTACAACTCCTGTATTAGCAGCAGGAGTAAAACAATCTTAAATTGCCATGCATTCTTCTGAAGTATTAAAAGAAGAGGAAAACAACACCACAGAAAGTTTTACTGTGATTTCAGGGAGCAGCGCGATAGTACTTATGCAGACAGTCAATCTTTCATATGACTAGAATGCAAATAGTCTATGACAAATAGCTTTGGCTTGTAAAAAAATTGGTATTTTATAGGATTGTAAAACTATATAATTTAGTTGGAGTGTTTCCATGAGCTTTACCCAAGTCTTGCCTTTTAGCTGGAGAGGACAGGCATATTTCTAAAATATGAATAATTTAGAAATTCTTCTCGCTGTAAATTTTGTTCATAAATAGAAATAGAATAAAAGCACTGTCAGAGATTTAGATTAATTGGGCATTTCTTAAAAAATACAGTTAAAACAGGGGCTACTTCAGCCTCTGCTTCTCTCAGTTCATGTTGTTGCGCTCAAGTTTGCAGTGATTTGGTGGCATAATTGATCCTGAAGTGAGGACTGAGCATAGAATAAAGTGAACTTTGTGTGACGGCAAAGCAGGGGGATGCTGTATCAGCATCTCTTGTCTGTTCCTGTGATCTGCCACATAAGCTGGGTGATGGAAATGGGGTGCTGTAATATATCGCGTAGGTCTAGCAAGAGGAGGGTCTGCTTCTTGTCCCCATCTAGATGCAGATTTTTACCATGAGGCTAGAAAAGCCACTTTGCTCTTTTTAGCGTTTCCTTTACCATAAACACTCAATTGGAGTGAGGGAGCTTGGATAATTCATGGGAAGTTTGGTTTATTAAATTGTACTCCTTAAAAGAGAGCAGTGGTCTTCTCCCCTGATGCAGTTGCTTGGTGCGCACAGCTGCATGAGTTTAAAACAGTTGGATAATAGTTTAGGTTTTACAAACATCTGTTTGGCTTTGTGACAGAATACCAAGCAAGCCCTGCAAAAAAACCCCAACCCTCTCACTCTGCTTTCATTTGTGGGAGGTCCACAAAGGCTTCCATGTTGAGGGATAAGGAGGCTGGTATTTGTACTTGAGAGGCTCTCTAAGACCAGACCGTAGCTGGAGACTCATCTGCTGTGAATTTGAGGAAGGGCTACACAATAGTGGGAACCCATGGGTAGAATTCCTACTGACTCAGCCACAGGCTCCCCAGGACCTGTGCCCCATCGTGTTTGATGAGGGTATGATGTAGGAACAGCCCAACTGCTTGTGCTTGGGGATGATTGGTGTAGAGCAGACATTGAGAAGTGCCTGGAGAGGTCAGAGAAGCGTTCTTGTTTGCCTTCTGCAGTGTGCCTGCCACTAGCGAGTTCCCTATGTGAATTTAAGCACATATAAGCAAAAAGTGATATGATGTTGTATAAATATATGCATGAATCTCTCTAATGTGTTAGGTAGTGGAGTCCCTGCACAGAGTGCAAGAGTAGGGAAAGCCCCTTGTTCCTCAGAGTTGCCATGGAGGTTCTGTCCTGGGGCCAGTTGATCAGATACTCCCTTTTGTCTTCCCAGGTGAGTTTACACATCTGTCCTCTCTCTAGGCTTTGCATTAAGTTGATTTAGAACAGTGTCTGTTGCACTTATTTTGTCTTGAAAAGCTGTATTTGGTTTTATTTGATCAGTTGATAGTAAGCAGTAACTTAATTATCTCTGCTACACATTGACATAAGGGGCAGAAAAAGTTTAGATGTGGAAAGTGTGGCTTAGATTATTCTGTGATGAAGTTTATATGAGGTGATAATATGTGAGGCCACTTAATAGATACATTAAGGTGGTCAGAGTGATGTTAGTCATGGAGGGTTGGAATTAGGTGTGGCAGAGCAGAGTGCTATAAATCCTGTAAATTGCTCTTTAGGTTTACTGGCAAGTGTTTTACCTTACTGGTTGCAGAGCAAATCATGCCAGAAAAGGACTTGTTTAGGTTACTGACATCCAGCTTCAGGCATGTGGTTTGCTGGCGGCCTGCTCTTTGCTTTTTTTTCCTCCATGAAGTCTCACAGCCACTCCTTGCCAGGGTAAATGTTGCTTTCTACATCTACCTGATGTAGATGTACATCTACATCTGAAAGGAGGTTGGAGCAACATGGGTGTCAGTCCCTTTTCCGAAGTAACAAGGGATGGGACAACAGGAAACAGCCTCAAGCTGTGCCAGGGGAGGTTTAGACTGGATATTAGGAAAAATTCCTTCACCAAAAGGGTTCTCAAGCACTGGAACAGGCTGCCCAGGGAAGTGGTAGAGTCACCGTTCATGGAGATATTTAGAATATGTATAGATGTGGTGTTTATAACACCATTAATAGAGGTTATGGTTTATTGCCATGAAACTGGAATCAACTCATGGGTTTTATATATTTATGCATATGTGCATGTGTCTAAGCATGGGGTTGGTAGCTCTGGAAAGGGAATTTTGACCAGCTTGCTGGTGCCAATGTTTGTGTGGGGTGAGATTTTCCTGCCTGAGCTCAGATATGCAGCTTCCTCCCAAGACGGAGGTGAGCAGTTACATACAGAGCCATGCTTGTTTCTGACACCGGACTGGTTCATGATGGAGAACAGTTTGTTTTGCCATATTCACACGTACCACACTGTGCAATTGTGGCACCGCTTACAGCTCCAAATACCTCCATGCCATGCTGATGCCTTTAGTGTCAGTATGGCTGCCTGTCACTGAGTGAACTGAGTTTGCTGCTCAGTAGGACAGTACATTCAGGGGAAACCTAAGCCAAATGTTGGTAGCACTTCTGCAGAACTAATTAAAATGAAATTCTCACTGGTAAGTCTTCACAGGTGCCAGCAAATAGAGCTTAGGCTGTGCTTATTTCTGACTTGGCTCTTGTTAAAATAAGCAGAGAGTAAATACCTTCTGACACAGGGCATGTTTCACTTGTAAACCAGGAAAGAAAGCCACTTTGTTTAAATGCAGT
Organism: Psittacus erithacus; assembly: GCA_009867235.2. Classification (NCBI taxonomy): domain Eukaryota; kingdom Metazoa; phylum Chordata; class Aves; order Psittaciformes; family Psittacidae; genus Psittacus; species Psittacus erithacus. The sequence goes on along the minus strand of WYDI02019298.1, from coordinate 37,962 downwards.
ATCATTTCTCCCACTATCCACTTCCCAGCTGTCTGAGGGCTCCAGTTTTATCTTGTAAGTAACACTGCTGCTACTGTTTGTGTTGCGCTGAAGCAATCTCCTGTCACAGTTGTAAAAGAAATATTTTTCGCTGTTACTAATACACTCCGTGACAGAGTTTAGGACTTACATTTCTAAATGTATCTGCTGATGTATGCGTATCTAGTCAGGTGGTGTCTTGTATTGTCTGGCTATCACTGATGTGTTTTGAGCATGCGGTGTCAGTCATGCTAATCAAGCTATTCATTGTGTCATCTAAAGACATCTGAAATGCCCCTTTCCAGTGTTCTTTATGGGAGTAGCTCTCAGAGCCTGGTGTGCCTCTGTTCTGAGACCCCTGCAACAACCTGGAGTAGAACTGTACAAGAGGAAGCAGTGAAATGTGGGTTTGTTCAGCATTGGGAAGTGAAGTCCAGAAGAAAGAAGGGTAGTGGGGATCCTGCTGCTGTCAGCAAAAGCTTAATGGATGGGAATAGTGAAAATAGAGGTAGACTTGTGTGCACTTGGGTGCAGCTATGGGAGGTGGCAGACACAAGCTGGACCCGGGGAAATTCTCATTTCATACGTGGAAAGACTTTTTCAACGTGAGTGATGGAACGGGATCCCAGAGAGGTGGTGGGATTTCCATCTCTAGCCTTGAAGATATTAATATTTTTTCTGCTCTGGCACATGTGTCTGTCATGACCTTTGGCAAGTTGCTTAATCTGTTTTATCCCCAATCCCTATCTGTGCATTAATGTCTTTAAAAAATCATGTTTTGTAATTTGCCTACAAATTATAAAGTCTTGGGGTATTGAGTCTCACTATTTCTCTATATTTCACTTTACAGTACTTAGCACAACGGGACTGTAAATCTTCATTAGTCCCATGATACATGAATAATAAACAGTAATGGCGTAATTTAGGGCCACATTCCGCCTCTGTTCTCGTGATGTATAAAGACGGGGGAGGGTTGTTGATTAAAATGCTCTGCTGTTCAACCTAACAAAGACACATGGCCTTGCTGAACAGGTTTTTATGAGTCTGTTGTTGGCTCTTTTGGTTTTTGGGGTTTTACTTTGTTTCATCATTACTCATTGGTTGCAGGTATCCAAACAATTTGCTTGGCAGATCAGGGAATAATAAATTCCTTTAATCTCTATCTCTTTCAGTTTAATTATTGTTAACTCATTACTTAGTGTTTAGTGCAGTGGATAATGAACTCTGTTCACTGTGTGCTGGAGTAGACTTGGACTACAGAGACAGAACTGGGTTCTCTGGTTCTTTTGAAGATGCAAACCAAAATTGCAGAGTCACCGAACATTTAACCCTAGGTTAGGTTGAAGTTTACCTGTGTGTGTTCTGCTATTGCTTTTGCAGGCTTGAACACAGGTTATTATTTCAGTTGATTCCATGCCTTGCATTGCATTACATTTGTTGCTTTATTTTAGGCAGCTAAGAAAATAATCACTACTATGTAGGCGGCTCTTTTTGTCTTGGTTATAGGACAGTGCCTAATAAAATCATGTGTAGTACAATTCTCATTATTACAGACACACTTTACGTTTGTGACTGTGGTAATACTTGTGTTAAATTACTTCCTGCAGAGTTTAACAGACCTTCCTATTTCAGCTATAGCCAGGGGTATAAATACTTCATCCACTCAGGGGTGCTGTGGTCTCTAGTGCCATGCTGCTGTACCTGTGGGTTGTGTTTAGACATTACCCATTTCTCTCATTTCTTGTCATCTTTTCATCATAGAAGACTCGGTGAACCCTACATGGCAGGTGCTGGCCATTCCATCACAGTCAGGGTCACCCTAATTGCTTCACTGTCACATCAGCAACTCAGTTCAGCCCCTGAAGCCAACATGCACTGTGTCACATAGAACACAAACTAAACCACACCACTGTGTTTTTAAACACCTTGGTTATGTATGTTAAGCTTTCTTGCTGAGGCTGAAGAAAGCCAGACACCAGGAGTTAGAGAACATTAATGTTCCAGGGCACATAGAGTCACTTGAAAAAGGAACAGCAGATTGTTCACCCATTGCTGCCTCCTCTTCACCCTGGGAGGCTGGCTTCAAGCATGCCTCCCTCAGTTCTGCAGCTATTCACACAGGAGTTTGGAAGAGTAAAAATACTACCAAGGCCAAGACTCTGGAGCAGACCATAAAAGCCTGCAAACACAGTTGCCTTTGGTAGAAATATAAATTTCCTATCAGGATATTATCTGTTTTTTTCATAGAATCACCAGGGTTGGAAAAAACCTTCAAGATCATCAAGTCCAACCATTCCCTGGCACTGCCAAGTCCACCATTAAACCATGTCATTGAGGGCCTCGCCTGCACGATTTGTGAACGCTTCCAGGGGCGGTGACTCTACCACTGCGCTGGGCAGCCTGTTCTAATGCCAGAGCACCCCTTCGGGGAAAATATTGTTCCTAATATCCTGTCTAAAATTTCCCTTGTACAGCTTGAGGCTGTTTCCTCTTGTCCTATCCCTCATTACTTAGAAAAGAGACCAGCCACCTCCTTCTTCCTTCCTCCTTTCGGGTAGTTGTTGAGAGTTAGAATGTGAGTAACCATGCTGAATGGCTTATGAGGGTTTGGCAGCGCATCATGGAAAGGTTGAGTTTGGCTGTATGTCAAAGATCAGTCTCAAAATGTTTATTATGGGCTTGCTACTGTATTCTGTTTAGTTATTGGAAGACTGTTCATAGCACTCTCATTGTCTGACCATTAGCACAAATATAATGCAGCATACTTTCTTGCAGAATGAACAAGGCGGGAGATCCTGGGTGCCCTAGAATACTAAGTTGCTGCTCTGGAAATAGTTTTTCAGGGCTAGTGAAGGAGTTCTTTGCACAGTGTCTGCCACAAAAGCCTTCTTAATCTGGATGCTATTCTCCACAGTTGTAGAGAGAGAAAATGGCACTTGCCAAATCTGCTGATCAGAGTTGTGTTTCTGTCAGCTTTGGCAGCTCCATGACTTCTGTTAATGCTAATGAAGGCAATCTGCTTTTAATTTAAAAGCCTCCCTGAAGGAAAAAACCTAGCTGGCAGTTGAGGGTTTCACCAGTGTCCTTGTGCTAAATGTCTCTAACCTTGTTTTCTATGGCTTGCTCTAGACAAGGAGGAGCTCCTAGTTAAAAAGTATTCCTAAAGTAGCCAAATATGCAGGAATGTATTTATGCAATAAGTACCTATACCGGTTCTGCAGTAAATCACTCCTTTGTTTTCATTTGATGAGCAGCTCTAATTAACCAAATAAAAAGACTGCTTATCCTGCGCTTAGCTGCTTCTCAGATGATCGAGGCAGCAAGGATTGGCAGGGTTTTAGATGTCTTGTTTGGATGCAGCAAGGCCAAGGTGGTCAAGCGGCACACGGGGGGAATAATGCCCAAAGGAGGGCTCTGCCCATGGAGCAGTTCCTCCTGGCTGGGATGGGCAGGCCGGGAGCACTGAAGACTGCAGTCTGTCCCAAAAGGCTTGCCTGGGGTTGTGCCTCCCATGGGCATGGGACAGAGAAACAGAGAAGTGGGGAAGACAGCATTGCTCAGACCACATCTGAATGCAGTTTCTTTGAAGGCATCTTTCCTTAGTTCAGAAGGTACAGGACCAAGTCATGGGTCTAGTCAGCATAATTTTGTGCTCTGCACAATGGTAAATAGTCTGTGCTTATAGAATAGTGTAAGGCAAGCATGTCTGTGTGTAAAACACACATGTATACATTGCTGCTGCTGTGGTCCTGCAGAATCATCTTGAGATGATCTAAGTGCCCTTGTGTTGTCGTCAGTTGCTGCAGCCCTGAATGCTTCACACCAGTTCATAGGAGCTGCACCATGGTATTATGTGTTTTTCTGCTGTGCAGAGCTTAGGAAATCTTTGGAGCTGTAGAAATTTGAGAATCGGGGAGGAGATGTCAGAAGACTTCTTCGTAAGTGTAAAGCAATCAGATTTGCTCCATCAACAGCTGTGGTGATCCAAGGTCCAGTATTGTAGCAGATCCTATTTGACAAAGCACCCTCCACTGCAGCATGTCAGCATTTGGAGCAGTAGTAGTTTTATTTAGTTGAAGCACATCAAGATAAAGAATTGTCTCTAGCCTGAGGAGAACCAGAGTAAAATCTACTGTAGAGCTCTCTGGAGGTACTCCATAACTAGAGTAAGCATTTACAGTGCTAGATGATGAAAGCATTTTGCATGTTATTGGATTGTAGTGGCTTCCTCAGCACTGCATTTCATGCGTGCAGGAGGGAGGGGTATGGTTTGTTTCACAAATATTTTGCAGTGATTTGAAGCATATTTGTTCCTTTTCTCATCACAAATGAAAAATGGCCAAAGCTGTTAGGCTTGTGCCTTATACTGCTTCACACTAACTTGTTTTGAAAGGGATGGGGAGCTCATGAAAGTACTGATTCAACTCGAGGCACAGTAGTGCTAGCCATTGCTGTAATAGAGTGAGGGTTTATAAGCCAACAGCTGGAGGAATTTTTAATACTCAAAGTTTGGATGTCCCGTGAGAGTCCTGACCTCTCTCGTGGTGCTAGAGCCAAAGGCTGTAGTGACAGCAGACTTTGAACAGCTGAAAAGCTGGGGACAGCATTTCAGGGCTACATAAGCAGTGTGGTTTGCTCAACGACACTGATTCCATGCTCCCAGTTGCTTTAAGGCTGTAGTGAAGGGATGAAATTTCGGTCTCATTGCCTCCTCCAGGAGGATATATCTTGGAATTTTGAAACCTAACCTCCTTCTCCATCCCTAAATTTAAATCCGTAACTTCTGACTGAAGACAGAACCATATGTCAGTGAGTCACAGGGCACAGCTGTCCTCTGTGTTTTTATGTTCTACTGTTGCATTGGGAGTTTGCTGTAGGAACAGGAGCCAGAAGAACCAGCCTGGCAAGAGTCATAGAATCACTGAGTTTGGAAAGGATCTTTAAGACCATCAAGTCTGACCTTTATCCCAGGGCTGCCAAGTCCACGATTAACCATGTCACTGAAGATTCAAGGTGTGTTGTATGGGATGTGCCCTTGGTCTGCCAGTATCCTGCCCTACTAAGGAGCGTGTGATTAGCCTCTCCTTTGCTTGGCAAATGAGTGCTGGGAGTGGTGGAAAGATGGTTGGTGTCTAATCCAAAGGTCACCTGAGGTGATAATAGAATCATGGAGTGGTTTGGGTTGGAAAGGACCTTAAAACTCATCCAGTTCTAGCCCCCTGCCATGGGCAGGGACACCTTCCACTAGACCAGGTTGCTCCAAGCCCCGTCCAACCTGGGCTTGAACACTGCCAGGGTTGGGGCAGCCACAGCTTCTCTGGGCACCCTGTGCCAGCGCCTCAGCACCCTCACAGAAAAGAATTTCTGCCTGATGTCTCATCTAAATCTCCTCTCTGTCAGTTTAAAGCCATTCTACCTTGTCCTGTCGCTACATGCCCTAAGTCCTTCTCCAGATTTCTTGTCGGCCCCTTTTAGGTATTAGAAGACTGTTATAGGGTCTCCCTGGAACATTCTCTTCTCCAGGCAGAACAAACCCAAATCCAAGAAGCACCAAAAGCCTTGTGTTGTTCTGTAAAAGTGTCACAGTCTGAAGCCTTGCTACACAGTCACTTAAATGGAAGGTCATCCCCCCAGCAGAGCCTTCTTGAGACTGCAGGCCAGTTCTGTCTTCCCTGGCGACCTTGGGGAGGGGGCAAATAGTTTGACAGATGGAGGAAATGTGGGTGCTGGGCTTGTTCTAAGCATAGATGGTCTGTTCTTTTAATTAATTAGCTGTTTAATGTGTCTGTGCAGTAGCATGCCTAACTAACTAACGTGCAGTTACTATGAATGTACTACAAATGGTAGTAATGGGTGCAGATGGCTGTAATTACCCATGTTGATTTCTGCAGTAATCACACATGCGACAAGTCAAATTGTTGTGAAAATTAACATGTATTTGGTGATCTGTTTTCCTCCCTTCACTGTGTATGAATGTGCTCTTGTGACCAGCCTCTGTATACCCAGGTTCCCCCCAGGTCACTGCTGGGCTGTACCCACCAAGCCAAGACAAGGCTTTAGCTTTTACCACATGCACAAACAACTTGGGGCAAGGTGAAGATGACTCTAACTTAGGTTTTCTCTGTGCTGTCTACGCCCATTGCTTTGGGCTAAATATTTTACCTGATGATGGTGCAGAAGCAGGGCTCTAGGGCTTCTGAGGCTTTCATGTATCTGTGGTGTCTGGTTGGCCTTCAGGGCAGCTGTCTCCAACAGGGCAGCTGGTTCTTGCTCTCAGCCAGGCTTACGAGTTGTGTGTCAGCGCCTTTGGTGCCCTGCAGTTGCCTCGTAGAAACATAAGAAATCATAGAACTGTAGAATGGTTTGAGTGGGAAGGGACCTTAAAGCTCATCCAGTTCTAACCCCCTGCCATGGGCAGGGACACTTTCCACTAGAGCAGGCTTCTCCAAGCCCCATCCAACCTGGCTTTGAACACTGCCAGGGATGGGGCAGCCACAGCTTCTCTGGGCATCCTGTGCCAGTGCCTCAGCACTCTCATGGGGAAGAAGTTCTTCTTAATGTCTCATCTGTATCTCCCCTCTGTCAGGTTAAAGCCATTCCCCCTTGTCCTGTCACTACAGGCCTCTGTCAAAAGCCCCTTTTCAGATTTTTTGTCAGTCCCTTTAGGCACTGGAAGCTGCTCTGAGGTCTTCCCAGAGCCTTCTCTTCTCCAGGCTGACTAGACCACCCCATGGTCTGTCTAGTCCTGCAAGCTATGACTGATAGTGCTAGTAAAAGATGATACTTAGGACACAGTATGACTGTGGCACCTTTCTTCAGTCTCTCACTTTGTATCCCCAAGCACCCACAGTTTCTGAAGGGAGGTTATCAGTGGGACATGCCTGCACAGTCCTTTAGAGACCTGTTGCTCATGAATCTGTCTAATCTCTTTTCAAACCTGCTGGGTATGGTCTGTTGCCACAAGCTACCATAGCAGCAAGCTCCTTAAGTTTACCTCCCGCTCTGTAAAGAAGCACTTTTGCCTGTTTTAAACTAGCAAAGCACATGAGCTTGCCTGGCTGCTCTTTACTTGGATCATATGGCCAGATGAATCCCTAGAAGGGTTTTTATTAATAAAAGCCTAAATGCTAAGGAAGATTTGTATTCAAAAGAGTTCAAGGTTTGGGGAAGTAGTTAGACCTTCTTTTGCCTGGGGGAAGGGGACAATGTCAGATAGTTGTAATGCAGCTGTAGAAAGGAAATAGAGCTGCTTGGAGTGACCTGAGAACTTGGGAGATCCTGGTTGACAACAGGAGTGGGTACTGCCAAAACCTGTTTTGACTTCCAGAGTGAATAGTGCTTGCCTGAACTGGATGATGGGCTCCCTTCAATCCTAGGGACTGAGGAGCTTCTTATCCATGAGCCTGAGTTCTAATTGACCAAGGGACAAAGGCAATTTAGGGGATGTATGCATCAGAAGGCATTTCTGGGATTGCTAAGCACTACTCCAGGTATATAACCATTGAACACCATCTGCTCTGGGATAGCTCAGCACAGAGGAGAAAAAGCTCTAGAAACTGCTGTTGTCCTGTGCATTGCAGACCCAGAGGGAAGCAGACCACAAGGGAGAAGTGCTGGCTGCTGCCATTCGCCCTGGAGGCAGCAGTGGGCTGTGTGTACCTGCCCTGCAAACTGCTTTGAGCAAAGGGCTCTGTCAGAATGAAAGACCTGGGGATAATTCATGCGTCTGCACTTCTTTGTGGAACAGCATTAATCTTTGCATCAGGAGGCTGCTGCTCTGTCTCTGAGGGTTAAATCTTGAAGGTTCGTGATGGCAGTTAAAAAGCTGGGGGTACAAAGGGAAGTTGAAAGAAGGCTTGTAAGAAAAATTCATGTCAGTGAGTGAATAATCTGGAGACCTTGTGTAGAGAGCCCATCTTTGGCTGATGACTGTAATGTAGTCAGTAGTGCAGAAAAGAACTGTAAGTACCTCCAAATCTGATGGCTGTCCTTTCATTCTACAGCAAAAACATCTTTTTGTGGTCATTTCTTTGCAGGCTTTTTATGTCTTTCTCTTAGCAGCTATGGGCCCTGTTAAGTATTTACTTTTCAACTAATATTTTTTCTATCTGGTTAATTTGTTTTGGGATACTCTTTTATGGGGGGTTTTTAAGCTTGTTTTGTTAGCCTGATGGGTAAAGCCTTCCTTTTTTGACATCCTTTTTACTCATTCTTTAAAGCTTCTTTTTGGTGTGAGCTCACAAACACAGATCTTATTCTTTTTATTTCTTTCCCCTGTCAATTTAAAACCAGTTGTGAGTACCACAAACTAGTAAAAACAATCTAAGCTAAGCTCTCAAGTGACAGATATTCAGGGCCTGTCTCTTATTTCCAGGACTGTATAGAGCAGACTTTAGTTTTGAGGAAACAAGAAAGGATGCTGTTTGGTAAAGAACCTTGATTGCAGCAGCTCCAACAGCTGTTTCTGTAAAATTTATCTGGAAAAAGGCAGAGCAGTGGGATGTCCTGGTAAGTTTAATATACCAAGAAACTAACTATCCATGCAGTCATGCTTATCCTGAATTTCAGACCTTGGGGTGCTGATTGAAGCTGCTGAACATGAGCCAGCTTGTGCCCAGGCAGCCAAGAAGGCCAAGAGCATCCTGGTCTGTATCAGCAGTAGTGTGACAGCAGGGCCAGGGCAGTGATCTTGTAGGCACAAGTTATCCCTTTCAGGTCAAGACAGGCCATCTGCAGTGGATCCTTGGTGCTGTGGGAGTCAGGTGAGAGTAAGAGAATTAAAGGATTCATGGTGAACCTTGGTAGAACACGTGGCTGTTTCCATTTCCAGACTTTTGTCTGTCAGAAGTAGCCGTGTCTGCCAGGTCCTGAAGCTGTCTGACTAGGAATGAGAACTGGTAAAAACGTCTTGGACAAGAGAACTAAGTAAGGAAACCAGCTTTGAAAACTGTTAATAGAAAACTTGGATATCTCCTTAACAGTAATTTTTTGCTCTTCTGCAGCCAACTCTGACATGGTAGTGCAAGGTGGGAGATAAGGAACCCCACCGCCAAATGATTTTAAGATCCGCCATCTTCACCTTTATCAATGCTGTCATGCTTTAAACGGAAAAGAGGATTTTTTCCCAATATGTAATAATTTTTAAGTAAATGGTTTTGTGTTGTTTGTTTTTTAATGTGGTAGTGTACAATTACCTGGCATTGCACAGAGGTCCCTGATGAGCAGGGAAAGTCGTGTTTCTCTATGCTTTTGCTGCTCAGAGGGGCTGCTGTAGCTGTGAACAGCAGCAGCTGGGATGAACTTGGCTGGTTCAGGGCTCTGACAGGCCAAAATAGTGTCTTTCAACTCTTATCAGATTGACCTTCCCAGTATCCAGATTTTCAGTCAGTGGGGTTTGTAACTTCCTCAGAAGATCTGCCAAGCTCTTTTGCGCTCCTACCTTTCTGGTCTGAATTAACCATTTTCTTATGGGCAATTTTCTCATACTCCTTTTCTACAGCTGCCTGACAGTCCTTTACAGACATCTGCAAAACCTGGAGTGTTTGTTTGCAGTAACGTAAATGTTCAGGTTACCAAATCCCCTTGGGATCCTTTATCCTTCCTACTGAAAAAGGGGATACCTTGTAAGGCCACTTCTCCTTCTCCAACTCTGCATCCTTCCTGATGGCATGTAACGTTTCCTGATTGCTTGCTCATGTTCCCTTCTTCCCTCTGGTTCCCATGGCCAGATTTTGGAAGGTGCTTGGCACCCGGCACTTCGCAGGAGGAACTGACTCTCCCAGTAGCTCCCAGCAGCATCCGTGGATGAGTCCACAGAAGTGGCAGCGGTGAGACCGAGTGACTCTGACTGAAGCACCATTGCCAGAGCTCTCCCCAGGGCCCACGTTTCTGTCTCAGCTGCTTGTGGACGCAGCCAGCTGCTACTGTCACAGGCTGGGCTTTGTTGTGTTTTAATCCGTCCATTTATTTGCCTGAATTTGAGCTCTTTGAAGATCTAACCGCTTGTTTAGATCCTTATGGGAGTACTTTTGAAAGTCCATTCCTCAGCCTCCAAACAACACTGTTTATGAACCAGAGCGGAGAATGAGGTCTGTCTGCATGGTTTTTCTCCCTTCTTCCTTGCGTTTAGCTGAGTATCAGGATGTCTGGCATTTGCTATATCAGAAGGTTATCTATAATCCATAAAGGAAAGCTCTCTACCTTGTCCAGTCTGGTTGTTAACAGTACCTTTAAAAGGTGCTTCCGAGATGCAACCTGATCTTAGGTTCTAATCTCTGTTGCAGCTCTCAAGGCTGTATGTCAGCACTGTAGCCTCTGCTTTCACTTTATTTATGTAAACAGCAGCCTCCTACAAAGAAAGCAGAAGTCTAAACAAATGAGAGCTGCTTCCTACATGCCCAGATCGCAAGTTACAGGGCTTCCCAAACCAGCCATCTGCCCGAGTTCCTCTCCTTTCAGCAGTTAGTTCTGCAGCATTTGGTAAGGCCCCATGAGGGCTGCCCATGGTACACAAATGTAGACTGTAAAGACCTTTCATCAGGCTTGACAAGGTGAAAATCTAACTCATTACACACACAGGTCAGGGTCCTGAGTTTAATTGAATTTAGTCATGAGGAAAGGATGTGTGCTAGTGGTTCTGGAGCCAGAAATCTCTCTGCCACAGAGACACAGGCGTGGGTTTACAACTTCCCTGCTAACTCTGAGCAGAGCAGAACCTCAGTCTTCATGTTTCTGTTGCGTCCTTTTACATACACACCTCTCTCAGAAGGCAAGGCTCAGACCAGGCAGGAGCTTTAGTGCTTGGAACAAATGGAGAAAGGCAACGGGCCTGAAGCCTCAGTGTTTCTCAGTTGGCCAAGGAGCAGTTGCTGGCACACAAAGGATTTGAAGAGTAGGATTTTCAAAACCACCTGTGTTGACAAAACTTTCCATTCGAGCTCTTGACTTTAGTAGAAACCATCAAGCTGGGAAAAAGTGCTTTTGTGATCCCAGTCTAACCTCTGTACATTCACTTGGACCTAACTGGCAGACCACTGACTGATCTTGCCTCATTCTGTCCTTTGAAAAGCTTCCTGTTCCTTAAAACTAAGGCTGTGGCTGTGTGTATTGGTCATTTTCTTCCTGTGCTGCTTGGCTTTGTGCCTCACCTGCCCTGCTGTAGGGACAGCAGGCTGAAAATTGGTCTGAAGTTGGGCTTGGTGCCACCTTTGTGGTCCATATATGGAGCCAGCCATCAGCAATGAGAGGAGAGCCAAAGAGAAGGGATAACCCATCAGAGCAAACATTTGCATGGCTTGGCAGTCCCTATTGTGGCAGACATCAAATACAGATGTGTGATTAAGAGTGAAGGACAAGGGTGAGAATATTGTGATCATTTGTCCCAGAATGCTCTCCCTGACTTGTAGCTTTGGGTATCTGAGGGGTTAACAGCCTCTTTGCACTTTCTCATTAGGACTGTGAAATGAAGAGCATGTCGTGTATTAAGGGAGTTTTAAGCACTTTTTCTGTCCTGCATCAGGATGGAGAAACATAGTACATTATTTTCTACACAAATGCTTTCATCCCATCACAGAGTAACTGGATGAAGAGATCTGCCCATCTAAAATATCACATCCCATTTTGTCAGACAGGGTGCAGGAAATAGCAGCGTAGTTCATGTACTCTCCTTCAATTTCCAGTCTCCTTGAATTTCATTCCTTCTAAGAGATAAATTTGTTGCAGAAAAGCTCAGCTATTTCAGGATGGCGAGGGCTGGGGGACGGGTGCTGGTTCCCCACAGCCGAGGCAGTGCAATTATACCTGGCAGAAGCAATCTTCAGGCTAAGGAGAATCTGTGTTCATGGGTTTTAAGGGACCTCATCATGTGCCTTACAGCTTAAATGGAAAGCATTAAATGGCCTTCTGTAGCCTGAAGGGTGGAATAACGATGGTCTCCTCAGGGTGCCTTTGCCACATGCTGACTGTGTGGCTTCTTTACAATTCAGTTCTTTCATTGAGGAATTAGTCTGTCTGGTACGCTGTCATTTTGCTCCATTGCCTGCAATGATGATTGCTTCCTTCACTTTCTGCTATTGAGACTGCAGTTTCTTGGAATTACTCCTTGTCTAATGACTTCCATTGCTAATTTCATTCTAAGTGATCCCTGGACAGCCACAACCATAAAGGCATGTAGGTGGCTGGGTGATTTGTCAGGGCTCTGCTTCTAGGAGATGCTTAGTTTCCGTACTTTTATGAAGTAGTTTAAATAGTTATCATCTATTTTATGTCTGCATTATAAAGCAATCCTGAAGCATTGCTTTTTTCATTTTTAAGTCTAAGCTTGTTGATTTCTAATAGCAGTTCCAATTTTCTGGCCTAAGACATCCCCATAGGATTGTGCCAGGCTCCACGTGCAGGGTTGGTTGTGTGAGCCACCCATGGGATCACACTCACCTTTCAGCCATAGAGATGTGTCCATATGGACCTGAGTGAGAAGCATCCCTGTCATTTACTGTACCGACTGGCACAGGCACTGTGACAGGCTGGTTTTGCAGGCTTACCAGGTGATAAAAATCTCTATCTTCTGCCTTGATAAAGTATTTATTTCCTCTTACTCCTCCAGCTTCTGAAACAGAGAAAGGAGTGCTGCTAGTGACCAGCAATAAGGATGAACTGGTCACAGCTGGTAAAGTAAAATCCTTCCTCACTTCCCCAGGCATGCTGTGAGATGCCATTGCACCGGTGGAAGGAAGGAGCTCATGTTCTTTCAAAGCTACATCATTATTCTGTTATTGCCATTGCTTTCTTGGCATGCTGGAAGCTCAGTACATTGGTGGATTTGAATGTTTTATATATTCATAGGTGTATGTCCTCATCAGCTTTTCCATTTGTGAAGCACATCCTAGGAGACTTCAGAGTGGCCACTCAAAGTAGCAACAAAGCATTTGCGATCCTGTTTTGCAGTTGGGGAAATCTGTTTGCTGTGAAGTGGAAGGACTTGTTCAAGGTTGTTTTGGTAGCTCAGTGTTCAGAATTGTGTTTCCTGATTTCCTTGATTTTCATTAATAATGTTTCAGTCTTTACTGTGTTCTCAAGCTTTATGAGTTTCTACGGATAAAAACAAGTGACACAGGATGATCAGAGATAAGTGATTGATTCAGCTAGGCTAAGAATAAAATGAGACTATTATCTGTTATATAGGCATGACGAAATGTGATTCCTCTCTCCTCTTGGACCAGCACAGCTTTAGGCTTCCTTTTATCATAGAATCCCAGACTGGTTTGGGTTGGAAGGGACCTTAAAGCTCATTCAGTTCCAACCCCTTGCCACAGGCAGGGACACCTTCCCACTAGACCAGGTTGCTCCAAGCCCTGTCAGACCTGGCCTTGAACACTGCCAGGGTTGGGGCAGCCACAGCTTCTCTGGGCATCCTGTGCCAGCACCTCAGCACCCTCACAGAGAAAAACTTCTTCCTAATGTCTAATCTACAGGACAGCAGCATGGTTCTTGCTGCCTGTGTCACCCTACACCAGAGAGGAAAGGTTTCCTGACTGAATCCAGCTGTTCTCAACTGGAGACCCAGAAGGGTCTGACTGATCCAGTCAGGCCAAGATATTCAAGGATGTTATAAGGAGCCTGGATGGATAACATTTGTGATACAAATTAACATGCTGCAGTGTTAAATAACAGACATGATGCAGTTACAGTGGTGCTACCTCATGTAAGATCTGGTTCTTACTTAACATGATTTATACTTGAATAGCATGAAATGTATTTTTTTTAGTCCTTATCACAGAGCATGAATAGACACAATTATTTTTTACTGGCAATACCATCAGAATCTATGCTGTGTTGCTGGCCAGGGTTAGGACACTGACAGAGCCTGAGCAATTTGTCAGTAAAGCCTTTTCTAGGGTGGATGTAAGGAAGACAGTGTGAGAGCCTGGGCTCTCTGGAGCAGGTGGTTGTAGTGAGTTTATGTGCGAGACACCTCTGATTGCTGTGGCTCAGCTAAACAGTAAGCATTTGTTGCTCTGATGAAACACCTTTGGGGGACACATCATGCAGATGGCCTTTAGCAAGTCACAAAGCACTGCAGGGGTTGAGGTGTGCTAAACTGTCATCTAAGCAAGCAGGTGAATTCCAAACATGCCGTGGAGTGTTTCTGATTACTTTGCATTGTTGGTGTTCAGGATGGGAGAGGACTCATGCCAGTGGGTTGGAAGGGAAGGCTGCAGGTAAAGGGGTGTATTTCACGTTGGTACTATACTGTGCATGGCGCACATGAAAGCTGGAGTCTGAAGCTTGGCTGCCAGCCTCCTGGTGATCTGAGCTAAAGACAAGTTATGTCTCTGCTCCTCCTCGAAAGGTGGCTTTCTGCTCTCCATCTGCAGCGGAGAGGGGTGTTGGGAATGATGTAAAATCTGCAGATGCAGCCTGTAGAGAAATGGGCAGGAAACAAAGGTTTGTGTGAACCTCACATAATCCTCATTTCAGTTGCCCTCAAATTACAGACAAGGAGATAATATACCACATTTTAATAGAGCGTGAGAAAAGCAGATCTTGTATTGACACAAATGCTCAATTTGTCATGTATCTTAATGGGATATCCCCTTTGGTGTGGCTTAATCATTGAGCTGGTTCCAGCTATTGAACCAGCGCTTTATGAAATACTCCAAACCCAAACACAGAACTACATCCGTTCATATGTCCACTGCAGTGTTTTTTAAATGGACCTCCAAAGCTGCACCTTGGTGGGAAAACATCTGCTTTTACACATGGACTTGGTGATAGCTATATAAAATATGTGGGGTAGAAGGTCCTTTCAATAATGAAGGGAGCTCTAAAGCCCAGAGGAGACAAGCTGCTGGGTGTTCAGGGGAATGATGTGTCTATGTAAATTGAAGCATCTGTAGAATAGCTTGTGGATTTTAAGGCCAGGAAGATTGTCCGCGTTTCAAACTCTGCATTGTGTCCCCTTTGATTGAAAGTATTGTGGGCTGTGAATTAGTATGAATAACCTTGTAAGGTGGTTTGTCTAAAAAAGCAAAACAGATAATCCGTTACCAATTATGCAGAGAAAACAGGGTAAAAATCACAATCAATGAAGTTAAGGGATTACATTTATAGTCTCTTTCTTACTTGAGTGCTGGTCGTGAAGTTTTGCCTGTTGTTTCAGCCTTCTATGGGGTTTATGAAGACAGATAAGCCATGAAGCAAATCAAGCTTTCAGGAAGTTTGATAAACTCTGCCTTTTTTAATCACCCTGCATAGCTCCAGGTGTAAAATTTACACAGAAGAGAGTCTGCAGGTTCAGGGACTAAGTAATCATTTTTCCTGAGCTGCAGAGCAAGCCCAAGAGAGCTGTTAGGCATCCTAAAATAAAGAAATATTGAGCCCAGGGGATAGATGAGTGTGTAATTACCTGAGGTCTGGCTTTTGTGCCCTCTCTCAAAGTTAATTTAAACTTTGGATAGCTGAAAGCTCTCTGCATGAGGCAGCACCAGAACCTTGCTGCTGCCAGGGAATTTGGTGCGATGTTCTTACCTGGCTGCTTGCTGACTCAAGTCCATGCACATGAGGAAATCAATGTTTGGATGGGAGGTGTATGTGGGGTTTAACTAATATTTGTGACTGTGAGTGATAGAAAAGAGAATGAGAGTAAAGAGCTGGTCCTACATAGCCTTCAGTTGTTTGTTTTGGTTTGCACAGCAATGGTGGGTGGGTTTTCTGGTTGTTTTAGTTTGATGCTGATTTGCTCATTATACTTAGCAAAGGATGAACACATGATAGTTGAAGAGAATCAGACTTCAAACATGTTCAGTTAAAGGCAAGTCAATATGATGGTGCAGGTATTAAGTCTAGAAACAAAAGATACTTGTTAGAGACAAATTGTGTAGTCAGGCCTTGAGAGACTTGTGTGACTTCATGCTCTCTCACATCATCATGAGCTAAGGCTCTCTTCCCTTGGAAATCCCATTTGCTTTGGTGGGGTTGCTCTCATCTCAAATTCAGTAGTGCATAGGGAGGTCATGGAGCCCACCATGTGTTTATTTTCAGTCTTTTTAAAACCAGATGTACATCACAATGTACAGATATCTCACAATTCTTATTGAAGTCTTCTGCCTGCAGAAGTCAGCCCAGAGTTAAAGATATGAGTAGAGAATGACAGCCTTGGATTTTGTTTTTCTTGCTGTTTTCAGTCCCTCCCATACACTGTACCCAAGGTTGGTCCTGACATGCACAGGAGCCAGGCTGAGTTCTTTGCTCATTCCCTCTGCTTCTGTTCAGCCTTCTAGTCTTTTTATATCTTGTCTCGTTGAGGCAAGTAGCAGCCATAGCTGAAACAACTGGCAATAGTCTGGTACCTCAGCAGTGATACTCAGAGGAAGACATTACCTTTTTGCATTTGCAGAACTGCCTTGGTTTTCAGAGGAGATAGCTAAGTCTTTGTAAGCGAGGAGTCCAGATCCAAACTGCACTTTTTGTAAATGTGTCACGTGCAGCCTTTGGACACTTTTGGGGTTATTACTCATGAGGTTTGTTGCTTTTAGTGTGTTTTGTTGCTAATGTAACTGCATTAGCACTAACAACAGTGGTTTTCCTTGAACACATCCTGAATCACAGAAAAGTATCAAGAAACAACTTGGTAAAACCCTTATATGTCATCAAGACTACCCAACAAAACTGTGTGAGATTGCTTGGTTTGCATTTTTATAGTGAAATAAATCATCTGAAGCTGCTCTGGCTTGAAGATAAAACCTGAAGAGATGGTTGTGCTGTGGAAATTCTGCTGTTGCACATACTTGGTACTGCTGCTGACTGTTGCAGTTGAAGGCCTACCTGTAAAACCTGGGGGAACAGCTCCACAAACGCAAGTGGTTCCACATTGTGTCCCCTTAGCTTCAGCCGCATAACTTGGAGTGGGATTTTGGCATGTAACTTCCAAAGGCACCTAAGAGAGTAGATCATTAGCTGTTGAATTGGCTGTTTTATTCTGCTTCAGGGGTGAAGAAGCTGAAGCGCACACGTTTTCCTGCACAGATGCTTCTAGCCCTGGTTGGTACATGGCTGTTAGAATGTGGCCTAATTTTACAGGTTTTTAAGGCATTAAGTCCTGCAGCCTCTCCTGGTGCTTTTGGACCTTTTAGTATACCTTCCTTGGTTTTAAGTAGGGAATTTGAAAGAATTCTTAAATTGAATGTTTAGACTTTGCTAGTGCCTCTTTCACCTGAAAAACAACACCTACTTAAATTTAGATTGGCAAAACCAAGCTGCATAAAGCGTTCCTTTTAAAATGCACTTCTTCCATGAGGCACTGAATTTCAGAGAACTATATACATAGATACAAAGTATGAGAGGTTATAAGTCTAGATACGGCCCCTGGATTTAACCATGTGGAACTAAGGGCAGCCCAGAATGTGTTCCTGCATGGTATGTACTGTTTATGACTGTTAAGTGTTGTTTCTACTTCAGTTAAAATGAACTCTCTCTAGGGAATGTGCAGGATCTTCTGCATTTCCACTCTATTTATAGGCTACCATTGTGGTCTATAAATAGTAGCTGTTTATATGTAAATATAATGCTCACCTTAACCTTTCCATTCCCCTTGCAAATAAATAACTGTATTGCTGTCTGTGCGACATTCTTTATTTTCTTTATATTAGTAGAGAGAAATAGCATTATTTAGAGAAAAGTAAATTGCAGCATAAAGGTATGATATATTTAGTGTGAAGACCACTAGTCATCCTGGTAACTGCACCAGGATGCTGATAGAGATGCATGGTGATGCACTACATGGACATCCCTTTTTTGCACCTGAAAACCAGGCCCCTGGCTGAAGAGAGTGAACTAAGTGATGCTACATGGTGGGAGATGTTTCTGTTCACTTTAATTGTAATTAGCTAGTACTGATGATTGTGAGTTCTCAGAGCATGTTCTTATACACAACTTCATTGCTACATTGTCTCTCATACCATCTCCTTTTTATCTAGAAGCTGGGGCTGGCCTTGATGACAGAGCATTATTTGTGTGGAAGGATCTGTGCCTGGCAATTTAGGGCTCTGGTTCCTTTATTGCCCTGTGTGCTGTAGACCTATACAGTAAACTTGATGCTGATCAAACAGGATCCACAAGTTTTTATTTCTTAAACTTTCAGGAGTTGTTGCCATTATCTTCATTACCATCAATTGAAGATGAGAGGCCCTGAATTTGCATGGGAATTTCCCCTGCCATTCAGTAAACTTTGTGGGCTATTTATTGTTTGTGTGGTAAATACCAAGTCTCTAAGGCCTTTCTGTCAAATATGCAGGCTGAATTTGAGAGCAAATGGCTGAATGAAGAACTTGTGTTTCCAGGCTTCTCCAGAGGGCTGGGGAGTTGACGAGGACTAGTAAGTGATACATCTGCCCTTTCTACCTGCACAAATTGAGCTCTGGAAAACTTTAGTGTGTAACCAAATGATGATACACCCTGTATGGGGAATACTTGAAATACTGAGCATCTATTAGCTCATTTCCTTTTTCAGTAATGCTGGATGTGGGTGGTCAAAATGTGCATCTGCATGTGGGATTTCTGCCTTATCGAGGAAGGTGAAACAGCAGGAGGATAGTGCTGGGAGTCAGAATAGGACTTTGAAAAGCAGATCTGGAGCTCATGGGGCTTAATGCAGTTCCTGCAAAATGTCGTATGATACATTATAGGTATTCCCAAGGCAACTTCAGGTATTTCACACAGGCCAACCTGTGCTTGGATGTTCTTGGTCTGCAGGTTCTGATCTGTCTCCATCACTCATATAAGGAAATTAGCATCCTAAAAGAGCCTTAAGATTTGTCAGGGTAAAATTTCATGCAAGTGATGGCACTGTATCTCCTTCCTGTACTGAATCTGTAATGCTGTCACTTTGACATACTTTCCTACCCGTGAGAATGAGGAGTTCACATGGAAATCTTTTTTTGTTAGGTTCCTGCATATGTTGTGTGTAGTGTGGCTTGCACAGTAATTTGAATACAAGTATAAATTTGGTCTCCCAGGCATATTGGCTTTTGAACTCCTGGAATTTCTGCATCTCTGCCCACATAGGGCGATCTAAACCCCTTGGTTTGGAGAAGGTTCCTTGAGGTATTTATCCAGAGGCATCCTGTAGCAGCATATAAAAAGGTTTCTGTTATTTACCTCCAGTCTGACCTCTGAAGACCCTTATTCCGTGTCCTAAAAAGAAACTTATTCACTGTGGTAAAGAAGTACAGCTCTGGCATCCAGTTTCAAATTGCCTGAAACTGCACAGGGGGACGACTTCTGCTGAGTCCTCTGACTCAGTCCCTGGAGCTACTAAAAAGACTTAAAGAGACTGACTGTCTTGCTCTAAAACATCTGCCCAAATAAACTCTTTCTTTACAACAAAGAGCAGTCTCTCCTCACTGGCTGTACATTACATCCACTAGCATGATGGCAACTACAGAGAGCAGTAGAGAGGTGTTCTACTTCGAATTCTTGGAACAAATGTTGGGAATTAGTGCTTGCAGCTCATAAATAAAAGAGGTTTATTTTATATGCAACTCTACTCACCAGATCAGATGTCTAAAATACATAGGAAAAAGGTAATGGATGCCACGTACCCAGTTTTCTGGGAGAAATTTCCATTAAGTCGAATGACCACATCAAAATCACAGAGAAGGAAAGAAACCGAGAAAGCTAGAAAGTGACAAGAGAGGTTTTTGAAGACAGTTTGGAAGCAGTTGGAGGATTGATGTGGTTGACAGGTAAAGAGGGCTGTTCAGGCAGCAGAGGTAGGAGATAGGGGACGAGTTTTATGACTAATGTTAAAGTAATCTGAAGGGACAGCACAGAGAGTGGTGAGAGATGAGCAGGGAGAATAAGAAACATGTTTTGCACTGAAAACAGTGACCCAACTTCCACTGAGCAAACACGAGCTTCCTGCATATGTCCAGAAGCTGATTTGTCAGTAGATCAGTGGAGGGGAAAACAGGCAGCAAAACACATAATTCTGCCCTCACTTTTACAACATTTTTCTGCATTGCTGAAGCTGCTTGGTGTGGATGGAGGAGAGTCAGTGGCCCTTCAAAGGATGTCTCTAGCTATAAGCTCTGTTTAAGGATAATTTCACTGCTGGTAATTAGCTGACACTCTGCAGCTGTGATTGTAGCACATACAAAGTACTATTAGAGATCAAGCTCAAGGTCTGGTGGGGAAGATAAAGGAAACAACTGTTCTTTCTCTTCCAATACATGAGTTGGGCAGCAGTGAGTGAAAAAACCTATGTATCAGGCACAAAACAAGTGGATTGCGGGGTTTTTGTCCTTTCCTTTATGCATGGCTAACTCTCAGTTTCAAGTGTCAAAATGCAGTTTCTGGTGCACAGAATGGTATCTTGTTGCTGCTCCAGAGCTTGTAGTGAACTATTAAACTGAAGCAGCATTTCATCCCTGGGCTTCCCACACCTCAGTGTTGGATGAAGTGACCTGGAAAGCAAATGTGTATTTTATCTTCTTAAATACATGAAAGACTGAGATGGTTTTTGAGAGTTGAAGTGCTACATAAGTAAAAGATCTGATTATTTTGAGAAAGATGCTGTGAAAGGTGGTCCTGATGTATATATTTGGTCACCTGAGGGCAATATGGACTTCTTAAGGGAAAAAAGAGTATGTGCTGAAGAGCCTGGGGTTAGGTCAGTGGGCAGAGGTCATGCTGTAAAGCAGCTGAAACCCTTGAACTGATGATTGTGCTGAACGAGGAGCTAACTCTTGATGATGCTGGTGCACAGCTGCTCTAGAAAAACAGGCGTGCTCCCTGCAGAAGACAGCGGTACTTCAGTTAGGTTTTTTCCCTTCTTAGGCTCTCTGCTCCATCTTACACTTAGAAGAACTGGACTAGTGGACAGGTAAGTGTGCAGCGCGTTCGTTGGTTTTGTATAACTTTTCTTCTTCTTTCCTCCTGGTTCCTTGCAGTTGGATGTAATATGTTAGTGAGCTCCTGCCTTCGGCTTACCAGCCTGCCTTCTGCAGGGTTTGCGTGGCTGGCTTTAACCCTATTCCTGCTTGTGGTAATCACTCCATGCTTGTGTGATCATGCAACAGGGTGGCAGTTCTTGTGCTTTGCCTGAAATCAGGTTTTAGACAGACTTGTTTTTCTCCTCGATGGCATCTTTAATCAAAAAACCCAAACCAACAGCACTGAAGCAAATAAGGCCTCTCTTTACACAGAAAAAGAGTTTGATTTCAAAGCTGTCGTGTAACTGGCAGGAACAGAGGGGCACCACCAACTAGGAGAGCAGAAGATAAAATAGTTTGAGCTCAATAAGTTGTACCTAGGAGCTTTTCAGAAAATTGCAGCAGTTTCCTTTTAACACCCCAAACAGTGTACTTCATGCTGGCACATACCTTGAAACAGAGGTTAATAGTACCAAATGTTGGCTTGTAGTATTATAAATTGTTTGTATTACAGCAGCACATGGTGGCCTGATTCAAAGTGAGCAGTGCTGCATTGAGAAGGGCAGTCCAGGCCTTACCTGCTGGGTAGGGATGATGAGACACAGAAATGCCAAGATGTGACTTGCCCCGAGTCATAAAGCATTTCTTTCGGGGAATAGAAATCATTTCTCATGAAACTCAACAAGTGATATGTAGGTGATATCAGTTTTGGCACTTAACCCCGGTGTAATGTGCTGTTCTATATATTTATAAGGCACCCAGTTTGATCCTCTTTAAAAAGTTTGAGATCTTTAATCTCAGTGTCTGTGACTTTATGGGGAAAGTTGGAAGTGGAACGGGAAAGTGTCAGTCTCCTGAATTTGTTCTAGTCCCACAGGTTACAGTAAATGGGTAGTAGCAGTGTACTGCATATCATGGTGCTGCACATGACTGATCAGCTGTCCTTCAAATGCTATTAATTTCAATCCAGTTAATCTATATTCCTGTATATTGAAAACAAAGCAGTGCTGGTTGAGGGATTAGGGGATGAATTAAGTATTTGTTCTCTAATCCTGAGTGTTTATAAATCAGCATTAATTACTTTAGGTGCTTTTAGAGAGTTTACATGCCAGGTTTTGTAATAATTTCATGATCCATCTGGCTAATAAAAATACTTCATTGCAGGAGCAGAAATAAAATCTGTTGCTGTGAAGTGTAAGCATGCAAATCTCTTGCTTAATGGAGACTAACTGCTGTTATTATGGATTCTGATAAGTTAAAAATAATAGTGGGGCTAGCCACATCCCATATCACCGCCTATAAACATGCTGCATAGATTCAGCCCAGTCTATGGGAGAAGAGAGGAAAGCTGAGCCTAGGGCAGTGGAGCTTGCCTGTTCCTAGGAGTAAATTTATGTGTTAGGTGCTTCTAAGGGTATAGGGGGTTTTGGGGATGCTATTTGAGGGTGATGTTGTTTTTCGGGGCAGGGGGGAAGTGATAACGCATAGGGATACTACTGGGAAATGAAAGATCCTGCAGTGTTTGTCCCCTGGCTGGCAGTGGTGTTGCAGACACTATGCTGTAGTGCAGCAGTGCTGAGGAATGGTGTGTGTGTGTGTGAAAACAAAGACATCAATTATCTTCAAAGGATCATCTTTCCACTGATAAGGACAGTGCTCTCAAAGCAAAGAAAAGCAAGTTTGGCTGGAGCAGGCAATCTTGCACTAAGCATTTAGCAGGGCTATTGATTGCCCCAGATTCAGCATTTAATCCTTCATTTAATCACAGATCAATTCCACTGGGTGTTTGAGTTTCTTTAATTTCTCACCCAAATGCTTCAGACTTCTGACCAACGGAGTTCCCTGTGCAGAGGTTTGGGAACTGCAGCTGAACAACTCCCCACATTCCTGCCACTTTGGTGCAACCAGACAAAAAGTTCTTGGAACAACCACATCTATTAGGGCTTGCTGTGTTTCTGTCTTTATACAGGAAGGATGGAGTCCTTGCCAAGCACAAACACAGGCTGGGGGAGAATGAGTGGAGAGCAGCCCTGAGGAGAAAGACTTGGGAGTGTTGGGTGATGAGAAGCTCAACATAACCCAAAAATACACGCTTGCAACCCAGAAACCACCCGTGTGCTTGGGTCTGCATCCTGGGTCCTAGGTGTCCCTCCGTTTGGCAGGAGTTGGAACTACATGAGCTTTCAGGTCTCTTCCAACCCAAACCATTCTCTTATTCTATGATTCTTTCTAATACTTTATCTCCTTAAAGTCCTTAATCAGCTTGGGGTTTTACTAGAAAGAGTTTTTGTTTTTCTTTCCTTTGATCTGCATTTAGCTCACAGAATAGATAGGAGGACATGGGTTACGCTCCTGCCTGCGAAGCACTCAATCTTCAGTATTAACTTCTTGCAGTTAGTGCCAGAGCTTGGCTTTTGGGCCTGTTGAGAAACAGGTCTGGCAAACACCACAAATATGTGTGAATTTGTATGGCATGCCACCGTGTTCCCATCATCTCCGTGTTTGCTGCTGCCCCAGCTTTTCCTGGCCTTAAGATGCATCTGTTGTAATTTATGGGGCAGTGGTCTCTGCTGCCAGTAGAACAGCTACAGGTTTATTAGGGTGCAGTGTTTCAGTCTGCTCATAGCTGGCTTTTAGGATCCTGGTTCTAATGTATTATTTAGCTAATATTCATTACTCTCTTACACTGGTTAAAATGGAAGGGACTCAATTGTCGTGCAGATATGTTACAGAAGTGCTTTATAATGACTAATCATCTCCACAGGAGGAAGGAAACAAAGTGGTCTGAGAGAACAATTTTGAAAGCCTTGATGCAGTTTCTTGCTCCTAATTAAATGTATTTTGTCGTAATATTTTGGGTATAAATCTGGCTGGAGTAGCATTCTAGAAAGAAAGAACCAAAGCTCAAGGCTTCTGAATTGGTTGATTTTCTTTAACTATAGCTAAATTTTAATCTTGAACTCCTGGAGTTGTTCAGTGGATTGGTGACGCATCTGCCTCCCTGGCATCTGCATGCTGCTGTGGACGAGAGGGTGCCTTGCCCTGCTTGCACCAGCCCTTAGCATGGGTAAGTAGTGCTGTGCACTGGAGGTCACCATCTTGCTTTTGGGGTGATTAAGCTCTGCACTGTCCCAAGCTCCAAATCTACAGCAGCGCCTTAAACCTTAACACAACACTTGGGTGTCTACCTGCCTTTCAGCACTCTGCAGCAGGAATGCTTTGTGTGATTCATTATACCATCAGTCTTGTTTGATGTATCTTTCAGTACCACTTTCATTTATTAGTTTCTCATGAGTTTTTAACCACTGTTTTCTGTAATGGTAAAATGTGTCTGTGTACATGCAGAAAAAGGCAGGGGAGAAATGTGATGACTGTGGATGTTAAGAAGTGCTGGGTTTGGGTTTTTTATTGCCATGGTTTTGACAATAGCGCATTACTCATGAGTAGGACAGCCACTGCTGAGTTAAAGTTCCCCCACTGTAGTAAAACTGTGTTTATACCACGTCTATTTGGTGACATAATTTGTCACCCACTTCTAATACCTTCCTCTACTCTCCTACACTGCAGTAGTAGACATGTTATTTACTGGGCAAATGTTGGTGTTTCTATTAAAATTACATTGGAGCATAACACATCAGTGGAAGGAGTTATAAATGAGTGGGGGGATTCTTTCCCAGATGACTTATTTAGCTGGTGGCAGAGCTGAAATTTGGACTGCTGCTCCTTAGTTATAAAGCAAGAGTCTGGCTGATGGACCACTTTCTATGAGAATTCAAGGTGTTGTTGGGACTGCAATATTGCTGTTTCACATCTTCTCTGGCCTAGTTATAGAAAAGATTAACGTCTCTGCCTTGTATCAAGCTATGGAACAGCCTTTAAATGTCGGTATTGCCATTAGTGGACACGTCCCAGCCCTTTCCTATTTTCCGCATTGTTACCAATTGCATCTGCCCTTGCCATATCACCATGGCTGGCCTAGGGGACTCCTAAACAGGGTGCATCTGAGTTGGAGAGGGAGTCTGGTTGGGCCCAGAGAGGATGTTTTGTGGATGGTGTGGGATGTTTTTTATGTTTTGTTGGGGTTTTTTTAAATATCCAACATATATATGCTGGAGATGTGTATATATATCCATATCTGTCCATATTCATATATATATGGATATATATACACACATATGTATATTTTATATTCTAATGTACCTTTTAGCCATTGCTTACTCGAACCCTGAACCTGTGAGAAGGTGATACTTTCAGTATCTAACCCCAAGTCAAGGCCAACAGGACTCTTGATCTTGGCTGTAATGAGTTTGATACTGTCAAATCCTGAATGTTCCTGCCTGCGCAGCTCTCCTAAACAGGGTATTTATTGGATATATTTATTTTATTGGTAAATATTTATTGACCCTAAATATTCTTGTAAGTCAAGGCTTTCCATTCAGTAATGATTTGTCCTCTTCTTCCTGAGCTTCCTTCAGTACTGCTTTGATATTGGGAAGCTCACTGGAGGAAAAGGTGGGCTCTGAGGGCAGGATATCCATGACACAAAAATAAACACACACAAGATGGAATAAGAAACCATCTTTTGCAGTTAACAGAAGAAAGCATGCAAAAGGTGATGAATGGCAGAAGGTATAAAAGGCTGATTTTCAGCTATCAAATTACTCTGCTAGCATGTGGTGCTGTGAGGAAAGCAATGTGATCTATGAAAATCAAAACATTGACTATCTGAGCTGGAGACTTCACTTCTGAAGGGTGCCAAATCCTGTTAAATTTTAATGAGAGTTTAGATAGAACTCCTTGTGTGTCGCTGCTTGAAAAACAACACTTGAGACTGATAACAGCAGAGAGCCTGTGAGTTAACACCTGCAACACAGCATGTGGCTTTCAGAGCTGAAATATTGGCTGCTCTGGAAGGCACTGTGGTCTGGAGTGGTGGGAAGCAATTCCTTTGGCCAAGCTATCAAAACTGCTGTGCAGTTGCTTTTGCTGCCTCCAAGCTATGTGAGCTTACACGTCACGTGGCGCCTGTCACCATGGGAAGGGGAAGATTGGTGGAGTTCCCTGAAGGCCTGGAGTATCCAACCCTAGTTGTATGAGAACGGAGGATTGAAGCTTTGGGGCTCTACTATTGTAATCATAGCTTGGCCAGTAGGTAATATCTCAGGCTTTGCTCGTGTTTGTAGGTGATGGTGAAGTGTGATCATACCTTTATCTCCTTTTTGGGCCTGTTTTCTTAAAACAGGGTACTGATTTCACACCAGGCCTGCCTCTTCTACTGGTGGTAGCAAGGGCTGAAGTGTTCCTCCGGTGTTCAGGTGTGACAAGTAGCTTAATGAGAACAAGCTCATTCAAGTGGGTAAGATTTGTGAAAACACCTCTATTTTTACGAAGTTTTGCAAACAAGCTTTCGTGAGAGCTGAGACAAAGGGGGAAGGAGGGTAAGAAAGCTGAACTATTTCAAACCATCACTTTAAAGGCTTTAAAGTACCAATACTCATTAATTCCTTTGGCAGGTATTAGAATAATATTAATCCTGATACACTGAATTGATGTTAGTGCAGGAGTCTTGCGGACTTCTGCAGGCATTCAGCTGTAATTTAGCATCAATTAGCTAGGTCATTATTTAAAAGTGTTATTTTAATACATTAAATTCCCCAGTGTGTCCCGAGGCAGTTGCTGGAGCTGCTGTTAGATTCTCTTATCACTCTCCATTTTTCTTTCTAGTTGTCATTGCTGTTCTCCTTTACTTGATAGTGTGTGCTTCACACAGGGCTCTTCAAGGCTGACTGGTGCTATGGACTCACAGGCTGCTTAATCTATTTTGGCTGCAGGAAGCTGCTGCAAGGGGTGGTCCTGGCTGTCTCCAGACCTCTTCCCTCTATTCTTTTTCCCCCCCTTGTAGGACATCTAACATTTCCAAAGGTAGGATTTTAAACTCTTGAACACATCCTCTGGGCCATGTAACTGCTGCTCAGTGCAGCACTGTACTGTGGGTTATGGAATCATAAAATCAGCTAGGCTGAAAAAGACCTTTGAGATCATCAAGTCCAACCATTCACCAGCACTGCCAAGGCCACCACTAAACCATGTCACTGAGTGCCTCATCTACACAGTTTGTGAGCAGTTCCAGTGACAGTGACTCCACCACTGCCCTGGTCAGCCTGTTCCCATGTCTGGCTGCCCTTTCAGGGAAGAAATTGTTCCTAATATCCAGTCTAAACCTCCCCTGGCACAGCTTGAGGCCATTTCTGTTTGCCCTATCCCTTGTTCCCTGGGTGAAGAGCCCAACTACCCCCTGCCTCCATCCTCCTTTCAGGCAGTTGTAGGGAGCGATAAGGTCCCCCCTGAGCCTTCTCTTCTCCAGACTGAACCTCCTAGGTCCCTCAGCCGTTCCCCATCACACTTGTGCCCCAGGCCCTGCACAAGCTCCATTGCCCTTCTCTGGCCCCACTCCAGCCCCTCAATGTCTCTGTTGTAGTGAGGGGCCCAGAGCTGATCACGGGATTCGAGGTGCAGCCTCACCAGTGCCAACCACAGGGGATGATCACTGCCCGGGCCCTGCTGGCCACGCTGGTGCTGATACAGGTCAGGATGCAGTTGCTCTTCTTGGCTGCCTGATCACAAGCTGACTTGTGTTCAGCAGCCAGCAATCAGCACCCCCAGGTCCTTTTCCATCAGGCAGCTTTCTAGCCACTTTTCCCAAAGCTTGGAGTGTCGCAGGGGGTGTTGTGGCCCAAGTATGCATTATATAGCCAGCACCTAAAAATGTGGCATTTGTTCCTGTCCCTGCATAGAGCTGCACAGAGATACTCGTGCAAGTGCTGGAGGCTCTGTAGCTGTGCTATTGCCCTGCTGTAAGACGCTACATGGCCTTACCTCTCATGATGCTGCTTGTTCAGGGGAGTACTTCTGCCTTCTATTGCAAAAAAGACAATGTTTGCTCATTTTATCTCCCTGCTCTTGGGGAATGCCCTAAAACCAGCTTCTGCCTTCAGAGGCTGACTCTTATGATGTAGATGTAAAATGCCTAGTACAGCAAAATGCTCACACAGATTGCTCAGGATTTCTATATATTTCTATAGTGCAAATTAATAAGAACCACCTGATACTTGGGTGTGGAACAAACTTTTTCCCTGTATAAGGTGTAAGAGCTCATCTGCAGTCAATCACTACTGTGGAGTAGTTCACTGTTTTGCATGGAGGAGTTTGAGATATGTGAGGCATTTTTATCTCAAGAAAAAGAATAGCTTCTGCCTTGCTGTTTCTCCACAGCATGATGATGGATGTCTTGGAGGGGATGTGCTGCAGAGAGCCCTGCAGTCACTGGGACTTGGATTTATCATCGTGGCACTCCTGACTTTTGCGAAGGAGCCTGATGAACACCGCTTTTTATATCCTTAGGTATAAAGTGGGAGGTTCCCTTACACTTCAGTCAACGCCCTCAGTATTACTACAAGTACTACTGTGAGCAATTCTTCTGCAGACCAACAGTTGCTCAAGTGTTAGCAGACCATGCCAAATCAGCAAATTCAAAATTGGCAAAACATATGACAATCACTAGGAAAAGCTCCTGATTTCAGTAGAACCATCCTAATCACTGAATTCAGACACCTCCTGTACTGCAGTATATTTTGTTTGATGTACCAGATGCCTTTGTGAGAGTGGTGTGTGTGCAAGCTGAAAACTGAGGACCTCTGAAGTTTCTTGCAGAGGATGGAAATACCCATTTACTAATGGGAGAACGTTTTTCACCAGACATCCCCACCATCTTGCTCCTCTCAATAATAAACCTCACAAGAGAGCAGTAAAACAACTCTCTAAGTGGAAATTTGTAACCCCAAGAGATCTGTGATATTTAGTTGCTGTAAAAGTGATGCGCTTTATGTCACTGTTGGGTTTTCCTCCCACACTCCCTGGTTTCTTCATGCATCCCAGATCCATGGACAGTAGTTGTGGGTCTCCCTCCTCCTCCTGTTCCACAAGTAATTTGTCTTAAGCTAAATCAGAGTAATGTCCTTAATCATACTTACCTTAATTTATAGCTCAAGTTTTAGACTTTAAGGAAGACCTGTGACCATGAAGTTTGTAGTTTTCCATCAGTCTGCTAATAATACCTCTCCCCATAGTATATCCCTGCATTTAGTTATATTTCACTTAGTGCCAATGATTTTTAGATGCTGTATTTTTTTTCCTTCTAAGCAATCAGAATTCTTTAAAATGCTTTGCAAGTCTTTTTTTGCAAATAAGAGATGATTGCTGTTTCTTGATATTTTGTTCTCTTCACTCTCATCCTTTGTCCTCTATAAGAACATCAGTTCTGTTGGGCCTCAGTGCTGTTCATCAGGCTGAGACTTTGATCTGTCATCTAGCCTGTGCATTTGACTGTGTTGCTGCGCAGTGATGTGGACTGAGATGCTTTAAAAGAGATGGCCTTTTCTGTTGTTTTGCATGGATGTTTAATCAGTCATTTAGCAGTTAAACCCCTGTGAGCAATACAGTGGCCTTTCTTTATGTTCTTGTCTTTCATGCAAACTTCTGTGATGTGTTTGCTGAAGTATTTTAGATTTCTTGTGGTAGACGAGCAGTGCCCCCTGTTAGTAATGTCATCCCTCCATCTCCCTTCCTCTGACGTTCCTCCTTTTGGACTTCTGTAGCCAGCCCGGGCTGACATCCCATCTAGTGAAGACTTCATGGCAGTGAGAACAGTCATTACCTTCCACCTTTTTTCTTTGTGAACATCTAAGAGTTGCAGGTCCCAGCAAGTGAGGTTTGGTTCAAGGTTCCCATAAAGCAGAACTGGCAAGTCCGCTTGGTTTTCCTCTGCAAATTGTATCAGGACTCATAACTGAGCAGCAGCTGGTGTTTGGCCATCTCCTTTTGACCTAGCTGCTTCTGTGCTTCTTGCTGGTGCCCGTGGGTGCTAAAGTAGTAGCTGTCAGTATAACTGATCCTTTCTGTGGACAGCAGATTTGTAGAGTGAAATGCTTTGGGCTGACGTTTTAGTGCAGAGATCCCAAGTGACAGCTGCTTCCCTGACTGTAACCACTGGTTGTGGCTTTCAGAAATCTTGAAGTAGTCAAAGGATCAAGAGGTCAAACCCTGGCATTTATCAGGGCAATGTGTGCAATAAATCAGTGTATTGTAGAAATGTGTCGCTGCCTAAGGCACGGGTTGCAGAATTGAGGGATTTCTAGTTTCATTGTTTGAAAGGAGAATTGATCTTATGTTCAATTCCTGCTGCGTGGCATCAGTTGAGCTATTATTTATTTATTTTTACGTTGGGCGTAGGCTATGCTTTAATGCTCCCTGGAGATGTTCAGTTCTTTCTTGCTCTGTTCAGGTTTTGATATTGCTGTCACTGTGGTTTCTGATTACCTTCCAATGAGCAAGTAGTGACAGGACAGGGGGAAATGGCTTTAAACTGATGCACGGGAGATTGAGATTAGACATTAGGCAGAAGCTCTTCCCTGTGAGGGTGCTGAGGCGCTGGCACAGGGTGCCCAGAGAAGCTGTGGCTGCCCCATCCCTGGCAGTGTTCAAGCCCAGGTTGGATGGGGCTTGGAGCAACCTGGTCTAGTGGAAGGTGTCCCTGCCCATGGCAGGGGGTTGGAACTGAATGAGCTTTAAGGTCTCTTCCAACCCAAACCAGTCTGTGGTTCTGTGACTAGCGTATGTCTC
Source organism: Psittacus erithacus (assembly GCA_009867235.2). Lineage (NCBI taxonomy): Eukaryota > Metazoa > Chordata > Aves > Psittaciformes > Psittacidae > Psittacus > Psittacus erithacus. Next base: position 7,339 of record WYDI02019298.1, on the reverse strand, counting down.
ATTTAATTTCTTGTTCCGTCCTTGGGGATGAAACTGATTTGGATATATTTTGCTAGTTAAGCTATTTATTTATTTTTAATGAGATACAGATGTGGCCATCTAAGCCAGTAGAATTTGACTAATTGCCTTCAACAGTGTCAGTCTTTGTTGTGCATTTGGAAAGTTGTTGTTTGTAAGGGTTAATCCTGGGGCATGGTGAATGGCCACAACTCTTCTTAAGGTAGAGGACAAGCAGTGGATGCTTGATATCTCTCAAGGTACCTGGGAAGAGAAGCTATGTTGTGGTCCTGTGCCTGTCTCTATACTCTCATGTAGTCTTATTTACAGCAGTCTGACAGCTTTCAAAGTTCAGTTGTTGGGAGCTTTTACAAACAGATATATGCTTATACTCTGCCCAGCCCAGTGAACAATGTTTTCCCTCAATCTTTTGTAGCAGAGATTGTAGAGTTTGCAGTAACATTTTAAGTGCTTACATTATAGTGTCAGGATAGATGATACCAGGGGAAAATCTCTTTCTGATAAAATTGTCTGCCTCATTGATACTCAGCTTGAAATAGAAGATTACAGGGAACTGTGCAGGTCTCGACTTTGTGTTTAAACACACTTGTAATCAGATGTCTGTGTTGAGGGACAGATCTTGAGTGGGTGTAGGTCACTCCACTGCTGTTGTTTTCTATTGTGTTATGGTAGCTTGCAGCTTTTTAACTTAAAGATCACTGAGCTGTTGGCTCTCTGTGGTTGCTCTTTCACCAGTTGAGTGTAATCCGTGATACAGAGTCACACTGCTGCCACTTTTTCTCTCATAGTATCTCTGGAGTCACTTACTGAGGAAATACGTGGTGGTTGCCCCCAGCTTCAGTCAGTCCCTGGGAACCGGTTGGGTCCTGGCAGCTGCAGGCAGGGTAGGCAGCCTTGAGGAAGGCTCCAAAGATGGAGAGGTGCCGGGAGCGAGCAGCATGGGTGTGCAGGGTGCTGAGGAGAAAACCCTTTAGGCAAGGATCTCAAGGATTTGGTTGGTGTCACTGAAGGAAGGAGAAGGGGATTTAATGAGAAACTGGCATGTACAAGCAGGGAAAGACAACACTAACAATGATGACCAGATGCAGTGCAGTGATGGGGAGCCGGTTTATGTCCTTGTTATGAGGCAAAGCTGTGAATGTTTTCTGTGGACTGTGTGGCTATGCAGACAGGCTGCAAGGATTTCTCTAGTGGCATCTTGGTTCCAGTGTGTGTTTGGTGCTTACTCATGGAGTGCTTCAGGAAGATACTCAGTTTCAGTCAGCCACAGTGATTTTTCTTCTTGTTTGTGAACCAAATCAGAGTCATTATGTGAAGGCCTTGAAGATGACAGCTGATGCTTAGACACATAGAGGAGTCTGGATTTGCAGCAGCTCTTTGTGTTTGGCTGCTAGGTATATATCTGCTGAAGTACTTCTCTGAGCCCATCACTTATTAACACAGAATTTAACTGAAAACCAAACTCTGGGGTCGAGAAATGGTTTTCACTCACTTTACAGAAGTGAAGCACAGACAAGGCTCTGTAGGGGAAGGTTTTATAATTAAATAGCTAGGATTTAGCTTCTACTTTCTGTCTTTACACAGATTAAGTTATGTCTTGAAAATCTCAGATGACTTGCTGCTACTAGGTAGAAATCTGCCCCCTGGGAACATGACTTGTACCTTTTTGTCTTTAAGCTATCTCCTTAAATGGATCAATACAGCAGCTAAACAGACACTACCTGTGGGACTGTCCAGCCACAGGGTTCTGCCTTTTGGCTTCTCCGGGGCTCTAGAAGAGCTTAAGGGCATAGGCACCATAGTGGCTTCACATTTAAGACAGAAGTTCCTCTATGCACAGCCTAGGAATGCATTTGGAAACACTTTCTGGGAGAATGGAAGTAAATTCAGTTTAGCAATGGTGTCTGTGGGTCTGCTGAAGGGGATTGTCTTTTTATTTTGCCAAAGGTTTTGATCAAGGGCATTTATTTCAACTAGCTCAATGATTTATTATGTTTTCCCTCTCTTTCTGTTCGGATTTCTGGTTTAGGTGATATTAAAAGATACACCTCAGATTCATCTGAAACTTATTTTGTTTTGGAGAGGTTGTGATTTGTTATTTCCTGGTGTGGACATACTGTTAGTAGGCAAAATTCATTTTATGAAGGAGGCCCTCTTTGTCAAAGTAAAGAGGAGTTGAGAAAAGCTGTTAGAGTTTACATAATGCAGCAATACCCATAAGCCTGGAGGATGGAACTCTTCACAGGGCTTGAAGAGCTGTCCAGATTTATCCGTGTGCTTAATTGTGTGACTGATAGTCTTGTCATAGCCATGCTGTGGCTGGGGTCTGAATGGGAAATGTTTGTGCTCTGCTGCTGTACATAGATTCCAGCACTGAAACTCATGAGGTTTCACCCGAGGCCAGGTTGGATGTGGCTTGGAGCAATCTGCTCTAGTGGAAGGGGTCACTGTCCATGGCAAGGGTTTGGAACTGGCTGAGCTTGAAGGTCCCTTCCAACCCAAATCATTCCATGATTCGTCATAAGTCTGATGATAGGGAACATTTGGTTGCCAAGAGTGGGACTTTGTGAGAAGTTTGACTCTAGTTAAAAAAAGCCTCACAACTTCACACTAGAGAAAACACAACTTCTTCATGATAAAGAGGTAAAAGATTCAACCCAAAGCATTAAACTCTGGAAGGCACATACAAAATTTATGAATAAACTACACAATGTTTTAGTTGTTTGGGTTTCTTTTAACAATGTCTTTAAATCCCGTGCTTGGGGTGCTTTAGTTGTCTTGAGGGGGGGCTTTAGTTTTTAAGGTTTTTGGGGAATCAGCCTTTCAGAAATACCTGTCTGTGTAAAGACACATCCTGGTGATCTCCACTAGACTCATTCTCCTTCCAGAAGAACAATTGAGGAATGAACAGAGATAAGCAGGACAGGGTTCAACCTGATGGATTCAGACTTCGTTCAGGTGTCTCCTGCATCCCGGATCAGAGGTGGTTATGAAGCGCATTGTGTTGGCTCTTGATGCTGTAGTGCCTGAGAGATAACAAGACAGTGTGATGGTGATGCTGTCCCTTCAAGCAGCAACATGTCATTGTGGCCTTTGAACTATGTAGGCATATGGCCGTCATCTTGCCTTGGAGGAAACCGATCCTCAGGGTGGCAGGCAGGTGCTCTGTGCTGTTTGTACTCATCTCCAGGAATTCTGCTTGATTTCTTTGCAAGACCTAGGCTGAAGCAGGATAGTTTGGTATCCTTTTGATGAAGAATGAGCTGAAAACTCTCCCCTATGGCATGTCTTGCTGATTGTCTTTATTTACTGAATAAAAAAATTCTTATGTTATTCCTCTGGTTTTGATCACTGCAATCAAGAGAGGATAATTTTAAGAAAGGAAGAGCAATGTTACGCACTGCTGAGCAACTAATGAGAGATCACTAGATGGGAATAATGGGTGGTAGGGGAGAGGCTTCTGAAAAACCTCGATTCAGAAACTAAGTAGATGTAATGAAAGCTATCTTTTAGAACTCTCTGGCAGAGCTTTGAAGAGAAATCTTCATCTGGCATATGAAATAAGCAAGAATTTTGTATAAAAGCCCATGCAGAAATCAGGTTGGATTATGTGCCTAGATGTGACAGTCTCCCTGCATTCATTCAGACTTCCTTTTATTACTGCGTGATCTGACCATAAACACTGCCGAAGTGGGGTCTGCACACAGAGCATACTGAGCTTCAGTGCCCAGGGCACTGAATCCATCCACTCTAATTCCTGAATTTGTTTGGAGGGCAGAGGAAACCCTTTCCTTTTGGATAGCAATATCCCAGATGTGAGCTCTGCCTGTCTCGTGCTGGAGTGCAACACGAAGGAAAGGCAAGCACATGGTGATAAACGTGCAGACCTTAAACTAGCTTAAGCAACACTAGCACAGACCTCTGCTCACCAGGTAACAAATGCCGTGTCAGGTTTCTCTGTCTTCTTTCATGTTTTACACTCAATTACAACACGTTTGAACTAAGTGCTTCGGTCAAGAGCAGCAAACGCTTCTGTCTTCTGCTGGAGAGTTCCTCTGGCTCTGAGCAGGGCTGGCAATGCGTGTGCAGGATGCACGTGGCTGAAGTCACTTTTGTTACTGATACAGAAGCTAAGAGGTGAGTGAAAACTTTGGGAAGTTGGTAGTGCAGTGTTGGGGGCACCATCTTCCACTGCAGCCTGGGCCAGTGCCTCCTTTCTGCCACCAGTCCAGGGCAAGCTCTCCTCTCAGTAGCCAGCCTATCCTAGAGCTTGCCCTCCATGGGGTCCTGCAGGAAGCGCAGAGATGATGGGAGCAGGTGGGCAGCAGGACAGAGGTGGCACCATCCTGAGACATTGCAGTGAACAGATACCTGTCTCAACTCTGGCTGTGCCAGGACCTTTGCCTAGTGCCATCCTGGTACCAGTGGGCCAGGCTGCCACAACCCTCTCATCATGCCATTAACTGTGAGCACCAGGTAGGCTGTTGAAAGGCCATGAATCGTACCGGGTGTTAGCCCATGATGGGTCTGTTGGCAGACTGGGAACCACTGGCTTGCTTGGTCATCTCAGCTATTCCGCAAAGACTGCTGGCTTTGAGAATGTGTGCAGATAGTGAGAGTAGTGGTGGCCCCACTGACATGTGCAGCTCAGAGCTTCATCAGAGCAGTGTGTTCATAATAGGTGCTGACCTCTTGTGAATTAAGTGTTGCTGTCATGGCCTTGCTCAGAACGTTGTGCTACAACCCCACAAGCTTAGTTTTGGTTTTGGCCGTTCATAAATGCTTGCCACAACCTGTATCTGGAATACTGCATGCTCCTGATCGTTGCTGCTGTGGTGGTTGTGAGGGGCAGGAGAGCTCTCCTGTGCTTTCCCCCAAAGCCTAGCCATCATTGTGCCTTCATTGTGTGGCTTTGCCAGAATAAGGTTGCCTCCCCCAGAAGAGAAAACAGGGTTTGTGCTCCTTGTTGGATGGATGAATGCAGCCTGATGAAAAGGAGCCAAATCCCCAGCTGCCTACAGTCAGCCTCCAGAAGCACTGCCCAACATTGTGTGTGAGTGCTTGCAAGTCTCCCCATGCTTGCCTTCGGACAAACCCTGCCATACTAGCACTTTAGGAGACCTATTAATGCTCCACCAGTTCTACCATGATTTATAAGCTGCTTTGCAGGTACAAAATTGCAGATGGCTGAATATTAAAACTGCACCAGAAACAGCAAAGCATTTTCTGGATGAGCCTTTGGCTGCAGTACTGAGTGGGAAGCCCTCATAGCACTGTGGGTTTGTTCAGAGCCACAAGGGCAAGCATGACGCAGGTGGGCATCCTTCACAAGCAGGCGGCTCGCATAGGGACCTCACTGGCCCAGGCAGGCTCACATCATCCTTCCCAAAGGGCAGGCTGCATCTTAGAAGACAAACTGTCTGCTCTGCAAAATCAAAAGGGAAAGGCAGAATTTGTACCTGCAGGCTTTGGGGGTTGGGTTGGGCTTTTCCCCACCGCCTTGTAACAGATCATGCCCTGAAGTGGTGAGGTTCTGTGTCTGCTGGTCTAAAATTACCGTGTGATCTTAATGACTTGAAGTTTTAAAAGTTAAACTGTAGCAGCAATTGATGTGGCAGATGTAGTTTCCTCAAATAAGAGGGAGTTGATGAGAAGTCAAGAAGAATGAATAGATTATTGTTTTTATTAAAGGTATTATGGAGGGAGAAATTTGTCTCATGAACAGACTTTCTTTTTTTACTCCCATCCTCTCAATAAATCACTGCGACGGAGTCAGTTAATACTATTTGGGGATCTTGCTCAGGAATGTTTTAGATTGGAAGAAAGAAATTCATACAACAAAACAGACTGTCTTTGATCACTGTAAGGGTTACCAGAGTTTAGAGAAAGTAAAATATTTACCCTCTGATTCACATTATAGGTAAGATAAAGATTGAATGCTAAGGTGGGGAGACCAGCCTGAAGGTACAAGCCACTCCTACCAATGGCATCAGGGGTTAATGAATAGCTTTTGCGCCTGCTGGATTTTCTTTGCTTTGTACTTGAAAGTCTTTGCTGCAGTAACTTCAGACTGTAATTAGATTGACTGGAAAACCAAATTATCTGCAAAGAACTACTCAGATCACGAATGAGGAGCATGAGCTTTATTTGTCCACCCGAAGTGTGTGTCACCTTCAACAAACAGCAAAATAATTTCAGCATTTAATAAAATAACAGACAGACGTTCCTTAGGAAGTTGGATAGAAAGAAACAGTAGTATTAGTCTAGAGAAACAGTGTCATGGCTTCTTCAGCTGACAGACTTAAATGGCTTTGATAAGAGTTTATGACTGGCAGCCTGATTCAAAGTATAGCATTTACCTGCAGTTGCAGCGCTTTGTGCTGGGATGAGTAGATTTCACTGAACATTGTTCTTTGAACTTAATTAAGCTACAGAAAACCCACTTTCTAGACTCACACTAACAGCAGTTTTGAAGATCATCATGTGTATTTTTTCATCTGACTGTTACATTTGATAGAATGCTCACACAGTGTTAGTAAAGTGCGTGGTAAATGCGTGGGGTTGGATCATCCCTGTCTGGCACTGTCATTGAAGGTGTCTGATGTTGCTCAGCAGCTAAGGAAGACTGACCAGTAACACAAGTACTCTGGAAACTTTGCAGATGCCTGTAGACGCTGGACCATAGTGCTGACTTCCCACGGGCTCTAGGGATGAAAATTGAGTTTGAGGTAACTGGAATGAATGTCCAGAGCAGTCTATCTTGCAAAACCTTGCTCCCGAGGGAAGCTTTGTCCAGAAGTAATCCAATTTTTGCCTGAAATGAGTTTGAGTTGGCTGCAGAGCTGTAATCTGCTTTTCTCTGACAGCAAACAGGAGGGGGACCACCAACACTGTGTGTTGCCCTTCCCCACTGCCAGCACTGCCACTGGTAGGAAGGTGTGTGAATTGTTTTACTGGAGGGAAAAAAAACCAAACCTTTCTTTGTGGGGGAGAGGTAAGTTGTCGAAGGGGAAGCGGAATACTAGGTTTGATCCACTCTTCTGTGAGAACTGAGGCTGGAGCTAAGTCCTGGTGCTGGTCTTCACCAGTGTCCATCTGTCCACAGCACTGTTGCAGGCTTGGGCTAAGGCTCTGGCAAATAAGGGCAGGGATCTTACAACTGAATAAAACACGAAGTATATAAATTTAACAGGGCTTGCATTGTCATAGGATCATGTCGTAGAATCCCAGACTGGTTTGGGTTAGAAGGGACCTTAAAGCTCATCCAGTTCCAACCCCCTGCCATGGGCAGGGACACCTTCCACTAGACCAGGTTGCTCCA